>NJRP01002371.1:0-16604 GCA_003063835.1 Aphaenogaster floridana
TATAATACCATGTATAATAAAATGTATAATGCTCACGTATAATACGTGCCCAACTCTGGCGGCCATATTTCTGTCTCTCAGTTCTGTCTGCAAGCCGCTTATAGGACCGCGCGGTCTATCATATAAGTCTATGGATTAACCTCCTGATGTTTGTTTGTTTCTCTGCTTTATCGCGTTTTTCCTTTACGTCAGTCTTAAGACCGGTCCATACGCAACCTGTCTCTTATACACATCTAGATGTGTATAAGAGACAGATATAAGTCTATGGATTAACCTCCTGATGTTTGTTTGTTTCTCTGCTTTATCGCGTTTTTCCTTTACGTCAGTCTTAAGACCGGTCCATACGCAACCTGTCTCTTATACACATCTAGATGTGTATAAGAGACAGATATAAGTCTATGGATTAACCTCCTGATGTTTGTTTGTTTCTCTGCTTTATCGCGTTTTTCCTTTACGTCAGTCTTAAGACCGGTCCATACGCAACCTGTCTCTTATACACATCTAGATGTGTATAAGAGACAGATATAAGTCTATGGATTAACCTCCTGATGTTTGTTTGTTTCTCTGCTTTATCGCGTTTTTCCTTTACGTCAGTCTTAAGACCGGTCCATACGCAACCTGTCTCTTATACACATCTAGATGTGTATAAGAGACAGATATAAGTCTATGGATTAACCTCCTGATGTTTGTTTGTTTCTCTGCTTTATCGCGTTTTTCCTTTACGTCAGTCTTAAGACCGGTCCATACGCAACCTGTCTCTTATACACATCTAGATGTGTATAAGAGACAGATATAAGTCTATGGATTAACCTCCTGATGTTTGTTTGTTTCTCTGCTTTATCGCGTTTTTCCTTTACGTCAGTCTTAAGACCGGTCCATACGCAACCTGTCTCTTATACACATCTAGATGTGTATAAGAGACAGATATAAGTCTATGGATTAACCTCCTGATGTTTGTTTGTTTCTCTGCTTTATCGCGTTTTTCCTTTACGTCAGTCTTAAGACCGGTCCATACGCAACCTGTCTCTTATACACATCTAGATGTGTATAAGAGACAGATATAAGTCTATGGATTAACCTCCTGATGTTTGTTTGTTTCTCTGCTTTATCGCGTTTTTCCTTTACGTCAGTCTTAAGACCGGTCCATACGCAACCTGTCTCTTATACACATCTAGATGTGTATAAGAGACAGATATAAGTCTATGGATTAACCTCCTGATGTTTGTTTGTTTCTCTGCTTTATCGCGTTTTTCCTTTACGTCAGTCTTAAGACCGGTCCATACGCAACCTGTCTCTTATACACATCTAGATGTGTATAAGAGACAGATATAAGTCTATGGATTAACCTCCTGATGTTTGTTTGTTTCTCTGCTTTATCGCGTTTTTCCTTTACGTCAGTCTTAAGACCGGTCCATACGCAACCTGTCTCTTATACACATCTAGATGTGTATAAGAGACAGATATAAGTCTATGGATTAACCTCCTGATGTTTGTTTGTTTCTCTGCTTTATCGCGTTTTTCCTTTACGTCAGTCTTAAGACCGGTCCATACGCAACCTGTCTCTTATACACATCTAGATGTGTATAAGAGACAGATATAAGTCTATGGATTAACCTCCTGATGTTTGTTTGTTTCTCTGCTTTATCGCGTTTTTCCTTTACGTCAGTCTTAAGACCGGTCCATACGCAACCTGTCTCTTATACACATCTAGATGTGTATAAGAGACAGATATAAGTCTATGGATTAACCTCCTGATGTTTGTTTGTTTCTCTGCTTTATCGCGTTTTTCCTTTACGTCAGTCTTAAGACCGGTCCATACGCAACCTGTCTCTTATACACATCTAGATGTGTATAAGAGACAGATATAAGTCTATGGATTAACCTCCTGATGTTTGTTTGTTTCTCTGCTTTATCGCGTTTTTCCTTTACGTCAGTCTTAAGACCGGTCCATACGCAACCTGTCTCTTATACACATCTAGATGTGTATAAGAGACAGATATAAGTCTATGGATTAACCTCCTGATGTTTGTTTGTTTCTCTGCTTTATCGCGTTTTTCCTTTACGTCAGTCTTAAGACCGGTCCATACGCAACCTGTCTCTTATACACATCTAGATGTGTATAAGAGACAGATATAAGTCTATGGATTAACCTCCTGATGTTTGTTTGTTTCTCTGCTTTATCGCGTTTTTCCTTTACGTCAGTCTTAAGACCGGTCCATACGCAACCTGTCTCTTATACACATCTAGATGTGTATAAGAGACAGATATAAGTCTATGGATTAACCTCCTGATGTTTGTTTGTTTCTCTGCTTTATCGCGTTTTTCCTTTACGTCAGTCTTAAGACCGGTCCATACGCAACCTGTCTCTTATACACATCTAGATGTGTATAAGAGACAGATATAAGTCTATGGATTAACCTCCTGATGTTTGTTTGTTTCTCTGCTTTATCGCGTTTTTCCTTTACGTCAGTCTTAAGACCGGTCCATACGCAACCTGTCTCTTATACACATCTAGATGTGTATAAGAGACAGATATAAGTCTATGGATTAACCTCCTGATGTTTGTTTGTTTCTCTGCTTTATCGCGTTTTTCCTTTACGTCAGTCTTAAGACCGGTCCATACGCAACCTGTCTCTTATACACATCTAGATGTGTATAAGAGACAGATATAAGTCTATGGATTAACCTCCTGATGTTTGTTTGTTTCTCTGCTTTATCGCGTTTTTCCTTTACGTCAGTCTTAAGACCGGTCCATACGCAACCTGTCTCTTATACACATCTAGATGTGTATAAGAGACAGATATAAGTCTATGGATTAACCTCCTGATGTTTGTTTGTTTCTCTGCTTTATCGCGTTTTTCCTTTACGTCAGTCTTAAGACCGGTCCATACGCAACCTGTCTCTTATACACATCTAGATGTGTATAAGAGACAGATATAAGTCTATGGATTAACCTCCTGATGTTTGTTTGTTTCTCTGCTTTATCGCGTTTTTCCTTTACGTCAGTCTTAAGACCGGTCCATACGCAACCTGTCTCTTATACACATCTAGATGTGTATAAGAGACAGATATAAGTCTATGGATTAACCTCCTGATGTTTGTTTGTTTCTCTGCTTTATCGCGTTTTTCCTTTACGTCAGTCTTAAGACCGGTCCATACGCAACCTGTCTCTTATACACATCTAGATGTGTATAAGAGACAGATATAAGTCTATGGATTAACCTCCTGATGTTTGTTTGTTTCTCTGCTTTATCGCGTTTTTCCTTTACGTCAGTCTTAAGACCGGTCCATACGCAACCTGTCTCTTATACACATCTAGATGTGTATAAGAGACAGATATAAGTCTATGGATTAACCTCCTGATGTTTGTTTGTTTCTCTGCTTTATCGCGTTTTTCCTTTACGTCAGTCTTAAGACCGGTCCATACGCAACCTGTCTCTTATACACATCTAGATGTGTATAAGAGACAGATATAAGTCTATGGATTAACCTCCTGATGTTTGTTTGTTTCTCTGCTTTATCGCGTTTTTCCTTTACGTCAGTCTTAAGACCGGTCCATACGCAACCTGTCTCTTATACACATCTAGATGTGTATAAGAGACAGATATAAGTCTATGGATTAACCTCCTGATGTTTGTTTGTTTCTCTGCTTTATCGCGTTTTTCCTTTACGTCAGTCTTAAGACCGGTCCATACGCAACCTGTCTCTTATACACATCTAGATGTGTATAAGAGACAGATATAAGTCTATGGATTAACCTCCTGATGTTTGTTTGTTTCTCTGCTTTATCGCGTTTTTCCTTTACGTCAGTCTTAAGACCGGTCCATACGCAACCTGTCTCTTATACACATCTAGATGTGTATAAGAGACAGATATAAGTCTATGGATTAACCTCCTGATGTTTGTTTGTTTCTCTGCTTTATCGCGTTTTTCCTTTACGTCAGTCTTAAGACCGGTCCATACGCAACCTGTCTCTTATACACATCTAGATGTGTATAAGAGACAGATATAAGTCTATGGATTAACCTCCTGATGTTTGTTTGTTTCTCTGCTTTATCGCGTTTTTCCTTTACGTCAGTCTTAAGACCGGTCCATACGCAACCTGTCTCTTATACACATCTAGATGTGTATAAGAGACAGATATAAGTCTATGGATTAACCTCCTGATGTTTGTTTGTTTCTCTGCTTTATCGCGTTTTTCCTTTACGTCAGTCTTAAGACCGGTCCATACGCAACCTGTCTCTTATACACATCTAGATGTGTATAAGAGACAGATATAAGTCTATGGATTAACCTCCTGATGTTTGTTTGTTTCTCTGCTTTATCGCGTTTTTCCTTTACGTCAGTCTTAAGACCGGTCCATACGCAACCTGTCTCTTATACACATCTAGATGTGTATAAGAGACAGATATAAGTCTATGGATTAACCTCCTGATGTTTGTTTGTTTCTCTGCTTTATCGCGTTTTTCCTTTACGTCAGTCTTAAGACCGGTCCATACGCAACCTGTCTCTTATACACATCTAGATGTGTATAAGAGACAGATATAAGTCTATGGATTAACCTCCTGATGTTTGTTTGTTTCTCTGCTTTATCGCGTTTTTCCTTTACGTCAGTCTTAAGACCGGTCCATACGCAACCTGTCTCTTATACACATCTAGATGTGTATAAGAGACAGATATAAGTCTATGGATTAACCTCCTGATGTTTGTTTGTTTCTCTGCTTTATCGCGTTTTTCCTTTACGTCAGTCTTAAGACCGGTCCATACGCAACCTGTCTCTTATACACATCTAGATGTGTATAAGAGACAGATATAAGTCTATGGATTAACCTCCTGATGTTTGTTTGTTTCTCTGCTTTATCGCGTTTTTCCTTTACGTCAGTCTTAAGACCGGTCCATACGCAACCTGTCTCTTATACACATCTAGATGTGTATAAGAGACAGATATAAGTCTATGGATTAACCTCCTGATGTTTGTTTGTTTCTCTGCTTTATCGCGTTTTTCCTTTACGTCAGTCTTAAGACCGGTCCATACGCAACCTGTCTCTTATACACATCTAGATGTGTATAAGAGACAGATATAAGTCTATGGATTAACCTCCTGATGTTTGTTTGTTTCTCTGCTTTATCGCGTTTTTCCTTTACGTCAGTCTTAAGACCGGTCCATACGCAACCTGTCTCTTATACACATCTAGATGTGTATAAGAGACAGATATAAGTCTATGGATTAACCTCCTGATGTTTGTTTGTTTCTCTGCTTTATCGCGTTTTTCCTTTACGTCAGTCTTAAGACCGGTCCATACGCAACCTGTCTCTTATACACATCTAGATGTGTATAAGAGACAGATATAAGTCTATGGATTAACCTCCTGATGTTTGTTTGTTTCTCTGCTTTATCGCGTTTTTCCTTTACGTCAGTCTTAAGACCGGTCCATACGCAACCTGTCTCTTATACACATCTAGATGTGTATAAGAGACAGATATAAGTCTATGGATTAACCTCCTGATGTTTGTTTGTTTCTCTGCTTTATCGCGTTTTTCCTTTACGTCAGTCTTAAGACCGGTCCATACGCAACCTGTCTCTTATACACATCTAGATGTGTATAAGAGACAGATATAAGTCTATGGATTAACCTCCTGATGTTTGTTTGTTTCTCTGCTTTATCGCGTTTTTCCTTTACGTCAGTCTTAAGACCGGTCCATACGCAACCTGTCTCTTATACACATCTAGATGTGTATAAGAGACAGATATAAGTCTATGGATTAACCTCCTGATGTTTGTTTGTTTCTCTGCTTTATCGCGTTTTTCCTTTACGTCAGTCTTAAGACCGGTCCATACGCAACCTGTCTCTTATACACATCTAGATGTGTATAAGAGACAGATATAAGTCTATGGATTAACCTCCTGATGTTTGTTTGTTTCTCTGCTTTATCGCGTTTTTCCTTTACGTCAGTCTTAAGACCGGTCCATACGCAACCTGTCTCTTATACACATCTAGATGTGTATAAGAGACAGATATAAGTCTATGGATTAACCTCCTGATGTTTGTTTGTTTCTCTGCTTTATCGCGTTTTTCCTTTACGTCAGTCTTAAGACCGGTCCATACGCAACCTGTCTCTTATACACATCTAGATGTGTATAAGAGACAGATATAAGTCTATGGATTAACCTCCTGATGTTTGTTTGTTTCTCTGCTTTATCGCGTTTTTCCTTTACGTCAGTCTTAAGACCGGTCCATACGCAACCTGTCTCTTATACACATCTAGATGTGTATAAGAGACAGATATAAGTCTATGGATTAACCTCCTGATGTTTGTTTGTTTCTCTGCTTTATCGCGTTTTTCCTTTACGTCAGTCTTAAGACCGGTCCATACGCAACCTGTCTCTTATACACATCTAGATGTGTATAAGAGACAGATATAAGTCTATGGATTAACCTCCTGATGTTTGTTTGTTTCTCTGCTTTATCGCGTTTTTCCTTTACGTCAGTCTTAAGACCGGTCCATACGCAACCTGTCTCTTATACACATCTAGATGTGTATAAGAGACAGATATAAGTCTATGGATTAACCTCCTGATGTTTGTTTGTTTCTCTGCTTTATCGCGTTTTTCCTTTACGTCAGTCTTAAGACCGGTCCATACGCAACCTGTCTCTTATACACATCTAGATGTGTATAAGAGACAGATATAAGTCTATGGATTAACCTCCTGATGTTTGTTTGTTTCTCTGCTTTATCGCGTTTTTCCTTTACGTCAGTCTTAAGACCGGTCCATACGCAACCTGTCTCTTATACACATCTAGATGTGTATAAGAGACAGATATAAGTCTATGGATTAACCTCCTGATGTTTGTTTGTTTCTCTGCTTTATCGCGTTTTTCCTTTACGTCAGTCTTAAGACCGGTCCATACGCAACCTGTCTCTTATACACATCTAGATGTGTATAAGAGACAGATATAAGTCTATGGATTAACCTCCTGATGTTTGTTTGTTTCTCTGCTTTATCGCGTTTTTCCTTTACGTCAGTCTTAAGACCGGTCCATACGCAACCTGTCTCTTATACACATCTAGATGTGTATAAGAGACAGATATAAGTCTATGGATTAACCTCCTGATGTTTGTTTGTTTCTCTGCTTTATCGCGTTTTTCCTTTACGTCAGTCTTAAGACCGGTCCATACGCAACCTGTCTCTTATACACATCTAGATGTGTATAAGAGACAGATATAAGTCTATGGATTAACCTCCTGATGTTTGTTTGTTTCTCTGCTTTATCGCGTTTTTCCTTTACGTCAGTCTTAAGACCGGTCCATACGCAACCTGTCTCTTATACACATCTAGATGTGTATAAGAGACAGATATAAGTCTATGGATTAACCTCCTGATGTTTGTTTGTTTCTCTGCTTTATCGCGTTTTTCCTTTACGTCAGTCTTAAGACCGGTCCATACGCAACCTGTCTCTTATACACATCTAGATGTGTATAAGAGACAGATATAAGTCTATGGATTAACCTCCTGATGTTTGTTTGTTTCTCTGCTTTATCGCGTTTTTCCTTTACGTCAGTCTTAAGACCGGTCCATACGCAACCTGTCTCTTATACACATCTAGATGTGTATAAGAGACAGATATAAGTCTATGGATTAACCTCCTGATGTTTGTTTGTTTCTCTGCTTTATCGCGTTTTTCCTTTACGTCAGTCTTAAGACCGGTCCATACGCAACCTGTCTCTTATACACATCTAGATGTGTATAAGAGACAGATATAAGTCTATGGATTAACCTCCTGATGTTTGTTTGTTTCTCTGCTTTATCGCGTTTTTCCTTTACGTCAGTCTTAAGACCGGTCCATACGCAACCTGTCTCTTATACACATCTAGATGTGTATAAGAGACAGATATAAGTCTATGGATTAACCTCCTGATGTTTGTTTGTTTCTCTGCTTTATCGCGTTTTTCCTTTACGTCAGTCTTAAGACCGGTCCATACGCAACCTGTCTCTTATACACATCTAGATGTGTATAAGAGACAGATATAAGTCTATGGATTAACCTCCTGATGTTTGTTTGTTTCTCTGCTTTATCGCGTTTTTCCTTTACGTCAGTCTTAAGACCGGTCCATACGCAACCTGTCTCTTATACACATCTAGATGTGTATAAGAGACAGATATAAGTCTATGGATTAACCTCCTGATGTTTGTTTGTTTCTCTGCTTTATCGCGTTTTTCCTTTACGTCAGTCTTAAGACCGGTCCATACGCAACGTTTTGTACACCGTTTTGCCTGCGCAGTTCAAGACGTTGCAGAGAAGACGTTGCGTCTGGACAGGAAAACTGTGCAATTATGTGAACTGCACGGAGACGGAACACGGAGACGAAAAACTATGCTCAAGAGCATAGTTTTCCGTGACTTGCACAGACATGTCGGTGCGTGTGGACGCCCCCTCCGTCTTCTATACACATATTGCTCAGTTTTTTTTAGATAACGGTTCCAATTAGAAGGAAGAATGACAGATTTTCGGCATTGCTCACGTGAGTTTCTCACGGAACTTATAGAATTATATAAGGGCTTGCCGTGCTTGTGACGAATAAAATCAAAAGAATATATAGTGACCGTGATGAAAAGAATCAAGCCTATACGACTTTGGTCGAAAAATACAAAGAAATTGACGACGCAGCAAACAGAGAAACTGTGCACGTGAGACGTTTAATTTGCCTTCTTTTTGCAAGACAAATTGCAAAAATTGACCAAAGCAGCACTTGCTCCATGATGGAGTTTGCAAAACTGAATGGGAAAAACGGTGCTGAAAACTGTACTGTGTGGACCCCACTAAATTGCAACGCTTTTTACACCGTTTTACTTGCGCAGTCATAACTGAATAAAAAAACGTAGCGTGTGGACCGACCTTTACACCGTTTTACTTGCGCAGTCATAACTGAATAAACAAACGTAGCGTGTGGACCGGCCTTTACTGTTAGCCGTTGACCCGTATAGACGTGTCTGCCAACACGAACTTTACCAACCGATGACTAAACGGCGGATACTAATTTTTTATATTTTTATTTAATGTACTATTGTAAGTTTTTAAATTATTAATTTTTATTTCTGTATTATAATTTGACTCGTAATGACTGCTTTCTAATCCTGTAATTCGTTCCGCTTACAGATCGAATATTATATTTATTGTTTAGCGTGATCTATGATTTGTACTTGAAAAGAACCACAATCCATATGGTCGAAACGTCGTATTTTAAATAAATAATACCTGCCAGTTGGGTCGTCTTACAATTTATCTAACTCGTTAATTATTTACTGGCGATATTAAGAATTTTATTCCTGTTAAAATTAATATATTGTTTTGTACTCTTTGTTTTTCATCTTTCTTTGTTTTTTTCAATAAATTAACAAAAATTACATAAATAAATTAAATTGGAATACATTTGTTAACATATTGATAAAATAACACTATTAAATTGCCTGAAAATAACTGCAATTAACCACGTTTCAGAATTGAGCGCAAATCAAAACAAGTTTTGACAGAATGCATTATGAAAAGATTAAAACAATGATGCAAAAAGTAAATAACTATCAATGATTTTTAGAATATTTCTATCATCCAAGACATAGCTTTAAAGAAAAAATTATATACATATCCAAATACCGAACTTCAAAAAGAAATTATCTAAATAAATTAAAAGAAATTTATTAACAAACATACGCATCCTCGCTATAACAATGAGCACTCTTCTGGAGAATATTGAATGAGGAAAACCTTTAGCCATATCATCTTGAGAAATTATCTGCGTTTTTATAATTTATTCAAATTACACAATTAGGTTATATTAGAAAGTTTACATACCTCTCCGTTTTGGAACGTTGAGTTTGACTAATGTATTTGTAGCCATGTAAACCGGTGTTGCGGCAAAATTCAGCGGCCTGCCTTTTCAGGATATTCCAACATTTCGTATTCGCGACCGAGACTTTATGTCGAATTTGTAGCCTATTTTTTTTCATATTTAACTCAATTTTATTATAAATGAATTTTAATGTTACAATAAATTGCAATTGTTAATTAGCAAGTAATAATACGCGGGAGAGCAAATGGAAAAACAGTGTAACGCTCTCCTCTCACAAGTACGTTAGCGCGTTAACTGCTGTATATTATTGGACCGAGTAAATAGCAAAAGCATATAGTGCAACAGTACATGCGACATAAAAAATTCATTCGACCTTCCGTCGATTGGCGCGTGATAATTTCAATTTTCCTAGTCGCGATTTTATCCCTGTGTAATTAATTATTAACCGATGAAAATGTCAAAGCACAACTAATGCGTACATTACAGATTCTCGTGCTACTTGTGATTATGCTCTTTTAAATTAGAATACTTCGTTTACATTTTACGATACAAAATATTTGCCTGATACTGATGAATATTAGCGATAACACAGTGTACTCAGAGAAAGGATAAAATGTATTGAGCTATTAAATGCTGTTATATCATACACAATACGCTTTACATAACATTGATTTTATACAGTTTATCTATTCTATTGAAAAAACTATTGATTATTTTTTATCTAAAATGACTTTTAGTTCAATCTTTCCTGATTATTTCTAATGTAATAATTAGTTAAGAAATGTAATGCGGATTAAAGTTAATTGCGAGAAAAATATTTTTTTAAATTAATGCAACTTTATTCTAGGTAGAGCTGCTTCCAAGATTCAAAATTACTTCTACTTTTTAAAAATTAAATCATATATTTCATTAATCATTAAATCATCTAAATTTATAATCTATGCACAACTAAATTTAATTTAACGACATATATTTATTTTAAATCAAGTTTCAAGAAATACACGTAATACTATGAATAAAACTAGAATACTTAAAGCTTATAAATTTTATAGAAATCTTTAAACTATAATGTAAAACACATATAAACACGAAATGAATGTCTCACATCAAAACTTATAAATAATTATTATTTATAAGTTTTGATTCAAAATTGTTCATGTTTAAGAACATCTTTCTTGCCCTATATAAGAAGTGAAGATATTTTGCCTTCATAGTGCAGCATTGCATAACATTTTCACTGTCAATCACTCAGAACGATTCGCCATCGACAAGATCATAAGTAATGTATCAATGAGTCTTTATCGAATCTCTGGTTAGCCAGGGTAATGATGTGTGCCCAAGCACACGGCGTGCCTGTGGTGTTTAGCACTTTATCTACCTCCTCGAAGTTATTAATGACACTTGCTGAGTCAGGCGTACAAAGCGAAACGCAGGCGACGGGGCGATGAGCGACATCTTCAAAATTTAATATCCACGCAAGCTAAGAGTCGCTTCCGGCCGAACAGTCGCGGAGTCATAGGCTTCTTGTATATTCGTCTCGATATATTATTGAATCATTTCGTTTCCAATATCCCTCGACATGCTGGCGAATCGAGTGTCCTCGCGAGTGCAACTTTGAGCGGGTGTCAAAGATAAGTGGTCGGGTCATAAAAGAAATTCGAAAATCAATTTAGGGAAGACTGCTGTTTCGCGAAAAGCTAGTCCAATTGTATGTCACATTATAGATTGGTTTACTGCATTTAATCTATTAAATTATAATAGAATTACGTGTAAACATAAAAATTCATTTGTATTATTGCTCTAATTTAATATGTCTTTAATTATAATATAATGTAATATATTTAAATACTAAGGAATTTTTAAATAAGTAAATTTAAACATGTTGCAAATTAAAAAATTTACTTACATATAGTTTAAAAATAAACACGTTATTATTCTTATTTTGTTTGATGATTTGTATTGTTTTATTATTATCAATTGCACGAATCATCAAAATATTTCAAAATTTTATTATTTAAATAAATTTTATTATTCAATGGTCACCAAAATATTTCAAAATTTTATTATGTAAAATTATATATAAAATTTTAGTGTTGCATTAAAACAATTATATAAGGATATTAATGTAATATGGAATTTTAAGAATTATTTTTTGAAAAATAATGTATAAAAATTAAAACTGAAAATTAAAATTGATATGTCATTGAAAGTAAAAGATGTATTGATCATTATTATTACCATAGTTATTGTTTATAATTAATATTACTTTAATAAGAATATATTTATTTCTTATATTATTAAAACAAAAAAATTTCTCAACAACAGTTGTAAACATGATAAATTTTTTTAAAAATTGTTTTATTTGATTAAATAAGATGTTTTATTATACATTAAAAAGAAATAATAAATAAATATACAATACAGAGATTCAATGCATTTAGATCGATTACTAGTAATTTTAATTATGAGATAATTCATCCTATGTCAGTTTCGTAGGGAAAATTACTGTTCATGGAAGGGGTGCAATGCTGATGGATGGGGTAACAATGTATTATACGTTCCTCTGTCAACCCCTCTCGTTAACCGCAAACCCTTCCTATTCACCCTCCCTTCGCTAACAATTCGTTAACTGCTATCGAATTGACTTCATGCAGTAGCTTCAAAGTGTACGTTCATTAGACTGTGACAGCCTTGTCATTGTCGCTTAAATGACAATTGTCTTTTTGTCGCGATGTGTTTAATCATAGTTAGCGTGAATTTCTCATAGAATGATTGAGACACTTTTTGTTTTATAGGAAAAGCATTTACTCTTTATCCTATCTACAAATTTAGAATGATAATAATATGAGAGGACTGTTTAAAAATTACGTGGATTGGCAACATGCTCAATAAGTATAACAAAAAATGCAAAATCAATGTCCGTCTTTCAACACCACTGTGTTTTTGTTCATGCGATTGTACTATTTATAATCATTTAAAGTATATAAAGGCATATAAAGGCACAATGTTTCTTGATCATCTTCTTCGAATTTTATACATATTTTCTAATGCACATTTTTCTTTTATTTATGCATAGTATATTATATATTTTCTTATTTATCTCGATAAAAGAATAATTAATTTTTTAAACAGCTTTTAATGCGTTATTATTATCAAGTTCAAGATAAACGCTTATATTTCTTCTATTCCTGATAATTTTGAAGTTACAACTTCATTTAAAATATATTTCAATACTTTATTTGAATATTTTTTTCATTTTTGGTTTCCCGAAATATTTTTATTAAAAAATTAGAAAAAGTGTGCAAATTAGGAATTTTCACAGTGCTTCCTCATCAATTTAAAGGGGGTCAAATTAAGAAGAGGCACAATGCATCATCAATATTTTAGTTGGTGCACAAAGCTTTCGCTATGAGAAAGTTTTTTTTATTTCTTTTTTTTTAGTTTGGCTTCCTCATAGAGGAAGCTTTGTGAACCAACTAAAATGTTGATGATGCATTGTGCCTCTTCTTAATTTGACCCCCTATAAATTGATGAGGAAGCACTGTGCAAATTCCTAATTTGTACACCTTTTTTTAAACCTTTACAAATAATTTGGCCCTAACCTTTTTTTAATGATACTCTATCAATTAAAAAAAATTAAGCTCGATATCTCCACATTTGCGGAAGTTAGAACAACCACAGGCATTTCTCAAAAAAATTCAAAATTTTCTTAAAAAAGAACCCCTTTACCAATCATCGCGGAATTCAATAGGAACCTTCCTTAAATAATTCTCTATCGATTAAAAAAATTCAACCCGATATCTCCAAATTTACGAAAATTAGAGTAACCGCGGACAATTCTCAAAAAATTCAAAATTTTCTTAATATGAGCGCAAAAAGAACCCCGTTACAGATCATCGCACAATTCAATAGCAACCTTCCTTTAATGATTCTCTTTCGATTGAAAAAAAATTCAACCCAATATCTCCAAATTTGCGGAAGTTACAGCAACCACAGACAAATCCGTTACATACATACACACACATACTCTCTCTTACACACACACACACACACACGCACGCACGCACGCACGCACACACACAGACATTGGATAGCAAAGAAAATTGGATAGCGAACGAAAACAAAGCTTTCTCTATGAGGAAGCAAAAAGGAAATCTAAATATCAAAAAGCAGGTAAAATATTAAATAGAGGAAATTTCTTCAGTAAATCACGTTTCTCAATTGTCATCTATGTTCTTTTTAAATAAAACTTTGTATATAAAACTTATATAAGTTATTAGTAATTTATTACATTACCTTAATGAAACATTTAAGCTGATAAACATAAAATAAATTGTAGATTAAGAATCGGAAAAAATCGAAAAAAATTGTTAAGCAAAAATAATTTAATCAGTCTGATCATAATTCTTATAGACTTCGCAAAATATTTTAAAACTTTGTTACAGATTGTGATTTTATTGAGACTAAAAAAATGAGAAAATTATGAAGCAGATATTAATTCCGATTCCAGTTCGATCCTTGCTATAATTTTTACGCACAACTAGAAAAATATTATTTCTCTCTTAAAATTATAATTAACTACATCCAAAATTTGCTTAAAGAATCACAAGCACTAAAAATAAAAGTATTATATTAATCAATGAATAATAGCACATGTATGTGTGTGTGCGCGCACGCACATAAATAAATTTAGAAAAAAAATTATTTACCTTTGTACTTTTAAAAATTCCTGAATGCTGATGTTCCATCGACCAAACTGGCAAAGTTTATTGATTAAAAATTAAACGACGTTTCGACTCTTACATTGAGTCCTTCTCAAGTTGCAATGGTCAAGACGTTACAACATTATTATTTGACAAATCTGGAAAAGTAATTTGAAATATAACAGAATGTCGTATCATAAAACAATATCAATAGAAAACTCTTGAAAAGCTAGACAGACATAAAAAATTGTGGTTAAGAAAGATAAAAAAGAAGAGATAAAAAGATAATACTTTTCTTCGCCAGTGAATAAGTAAAAAACAACAAATGTGATAATTTAATTCGACTGGCCAGATATATCATATATATTTAGTGGTGCACTACGTTTCGACCGTAGATTTCGATCCTTCTCAAGTGCGTTGATACAATAATTCGGTTAAACACATTCGAATCTATGAGATATGTCCAAGTATATCATCTAAAAGTAGATCAAATTTAGGTTTTCGACAACAACAATAAGTGTAACGGATCAAAAGCGATAAAAACTAATAAAACTTACAGATAGTATGCGCAGTAGAAAATGAATTAACATATAAATAACTTAAAGATGTAATATAATAAAAATTTTGTAGCATCAGACGAAGAAAACGTCAATGCGTGTCGAGGTATAATATTATACTGGTTACAATTGAAGGATAAAATAATAAAGTGACCAAAAACAAGTGAAAGTCATATAAACAAAGTCAAATCAGAAGCACGTTATGAAAATTATGTAAATCTAATAATTTTATCATATATAGCAGTGAAGTTAGCTGTATCGTTTTGTAAATTAATCGTATGTTCGTGTTTTTTAATGAAAAATGTTTCTCGCGTTTTTTTGTATTTACCTTTTTATGTAGTATTTCAGGTTCTAGCCAATTAAAATCGTGTCCATAGGATATCCTATGCTGACTAACAACAGAATGATTATTTATTAGCGTTCTTAGTGATATCGCGTTGATCAACGCGATATCACTAAGAACATCGATGTTCTTTCATACGAGTTTCAACATGTCTTTTTGTCTGTCCAATATAAATCGACTCACATTGATTACATTGAATTTTGTACACGAGTTGTGTTTGTTTTAAATAATCGATCTTGTCTTTGCCTCTTTTGATAATGCAATCAAGTTTCTTGGGGATCGTGTAAAGAGTCCTAAAATTAAGACTTACTACTATACGGTTAATATTATCACTTAATCCTTTGATGTATGGAAATGTAATAAAAATTTTTAAATTGCGGTTTGAGAAACTATTATTGTGGTGAGAATTGTATAACTTTTTAATTCGTGTATTGATATGTTTTTGAATAACAAAAGTTGGATAGTTATTATTGATAAGGATTTTTCTAACTTCATTAATATTATCTGTGTGAAAACGTTTGTCAGCGAGTAAGATAACGCGATCTACTAAGTTGATAATTGTATTAGTTTTGTATTTAGTTGGGTGGTGGGATAAATAATTTATGTAACGTCCTGAGAAAGTAGATTTACGATACCAATTGGTTATCAACGTATTCCCATCTCTCATAACACTTGTATCCAAGAAACTTAAGGCACCATCGTTTTTAGTTTCGTACGTGAACTGGAAGCGCGGGTGATAGTTATTAAAAATTGAAACAATAACATGGATCATAGAAGCCGGAATGATAGTAAAAATATCATCGACGTATCTACAAAATATACGGGGAACGAATGGTAATAGTTGTAGACACCGTGTTTCCAAATCATCCATAACCAAGTCAGCAATTATGGGTGAAAGAGAAGATCCCATTGGACTACCGAAAATTTGTTCATAAAATTCTCCATTGAATTGAAAGCTCGTCGACTCTAATATTAACTTTATTGCGTATAAGAACTGTGTTAATGTAAGTGAAGTTTTGGTAGAAATATAATTCCATCTCTTTTCTATAGCTTCTAACACTAATTGTGTATGAATATTTGTAAATAATGACGTCACATCTAAGGATAATAGTATTTCGTCAGATTTTATGTGAACACCACTAATTACTTTAG
>NJRP01002390.1:4178-21804 GCA_003063835.1 Aphaenogaster floridana
AAATGAGACGCAAGAATTTTCAGCGTGTCTTTTCTCGCCTCTGACGTCACAGTTCAAGATGGCCGCGGTGACTACCCAGGAGCCTTAAGGTTCCCGGATATTCGTCGCGGCCGTATTGAAATCATGACGTCAGAAGCGAGAAATGACACGCTAAGAATTCTTGCGTGCCATTTTTAAATAAAAAGATATTTGGATAAAAAAACGCTTAAGATTGCTTTAGCACACTTATAAAATTTTCCGAAAACTATCCTTTTCCCTTAACAGTTAATAAACAGCCGTAAAATGAATGAGATACGAAGTCTAGTCATGCAGCGAAAAACACGCGGTTTGACAACTGTCGAAAGGAGTGGTAAATGTGTTTTCCACGTATTACATTTATTACTAATCTTGGTTTTCGAATAATTTTATGGGTTTCATAAATACGTCGCACATAACAGCACTAGCATAGAGCGAATAATTACGAAATGCCACGCAAGAATAAATTAGGTTGTCAACATATCATTTTTCACGCCTTATAATTTATCGATTTGCCGATTTTGCACTGTAACGAGTTCTCGGCTCAGGGACTGGGAGCCTTAAGATATGAATTTTGCAATTCTGTTTATTATACCATCGTCCTAACTAGAGACCGTGTAATAGAGTCTGGCCATACGGTAGCAACTTTTGATTGGTCCGCCATTTCTTGGCAAAAGCAAGAGAAACAGAAAGAGAAAGAGATAGAAAAAAGACAGAGAAAGAGATAGTGAATGTATATCCTTCTCTCGCAGGATTTTGCAGAACTGTCAAGTTGTCCAGACTCTGATTAGAGGGACTCTAGTCTTAACTAACTCTTCGTCGTATTTAACTGTAACTTCTTTTAAATTCTTGAGCGGCAGGTTGCGAATCCAGACGGCATTGCAATCGACTGGATCGCCCGCAATCTCTATTGGACTGATACCGGGACCGATCGGATCGAAGTAGCACGATTAGATGGGAAATATCGACGTGTGCTGGTGAACGAAGATCTGTTCGAGCCACGAGCGATCGCAGTCGCACCTGCGCTCGGCTGGATGTTCTGGACCGATTGGAATGAGAAGCGGCCGAAAATCGAGCGCAGTAATCTCGACGGTAGCGAGCGCGTGTTGCTGATCACCAAGGACGTCGTTTGGCCGAACGGTATCGCCTTGGATCTAGAACGCAAGAAGATTTACTGGTGCGACGCAAAGACCGATAGGATCGAGGTGTCCAACATGGATGGTACCGATCGGCGCGAGGTCATTACTGATAATCTGCCGCATCTGTTCGGTCTCACCCTGCTGGGTGATTATCTGTACTGGACCGACTGGCAGCGCCGCAGCATTGATCGGGCGCATAAGCTCACCGGCGGCGATCGTGAAACCATTGTCGACCAGATGCCCAATGTGATGGGAATCAAGGCTGTGCATCTCGGCCAAAAGAACACCAGTACTTCGCCGTGCGCCCGCGATAACGGTGGATGCAGCCATCTCTGTTTCAACAAACCTAATGATAGGTGTGCATTGTTGGAAATACGCGAAAGTTTTTTGGCGAGACTTGCTGATATCTTTTACAAAGAAGCAAATAATCATACTTTTCATTGCTCTGTATATTGGAGTAAATTAGTCTTAAGGAAGTTTAAAGTAATGAACGTGTAAACTGAATCACAATTTGCACTTACGAAGAATTGTAAAATTAAAAAAATTCAGGTACGTCTGCGCCTGCCAGATGGGCTATGAGTTGACCAAGGACAAGCGAACATGCGTTGTACCGGATGCCTTTCTGCTGTTCTCCAGGAGGGAGAATCTTGGCCGAATCAGTATCGAGAATGTCAACAATGATAATCTCATACCTGTCACCGGTATCAAAGATGCCAGGTTAATATGATTGTAATATTAAATTGAATATTAGATTAGGATTAGATACGAAATATATTAGAATGTTCATTAGAATTTTCTGCGAAGTTAGGAGTAATGTACATACAAAAAAATGAATATCCTTTTTATTAGTTTGGATCCGATTTGGGATTTACTTTTTTTCCCCAAAAAAAATTTTTTGAAGCAATTATAGATTTTTAGAATTTCGCTGTTTAATTTATGTTAATACTATTTATTTAACAAGCTATCTTATTTCATATTACACTTTTTGATATGTATTATTTATATTACTTCTTTTGCTCTTTTTAGCGCCATAGACTTTGACTTGTCCGAGAATCGCATTTATTGGACGGATATTAAGTTAAAAGTCATCACACGTGTCTTCATAAACGGATCTGACATGGAAAAGATAGTCGATCTCGGCCTAGAATCACCGGAAGGCATTGCTTTCGATTGGATTGCGCACAATCTCTATTGGAGCGATACCACCACGCGTAGAATAGAGATGATCAGAATAGAAGGAGGCAGCAGGAAAGTGCTTTTGTGGCAAAATCTTATCGAGCCTAAGAACGTGGCTGTGGATCCTGAGAAAGGGTGAATTTTATATTACTTTATGCATCTTCTGTTATATTACTTTTTAAATTAGTTTTATACGATCTTCAGATGGTTCTTGTAGCTTAATTTTTATTCATTTATTTTTTCTTTCATATTTATTTTGAATTAATAAGCCAACAATCTTGGCAAACAGATGAGAAAAACCTCTAAGAGGTATCTCTCTTTAGGCTATCAGACAATTTTGTTAACAAAGTAAAAAGTATAATTAAAAATAATTATATAAAAATGTTTTTGATATAGAGATTAGTTGGTGATTAGCGTGTTAATCTTGTTTAACATCTGTTCAATATATTTGTCTGTTACTAGCCATCTATATTGGGCCGAGTGGGATAATGCCGGCAGTATCGAGAGAGCCTTATTGGATGGCACACAGCGACAAGTGATCATTTCGCACATCGGTCGGGCGAACGGTTTGACAATAGACCATGTGGGGCGCAAATTATACTGGGCCGACATCACTGCGCCTGCGATTGTCTATTATGACTTATTGACACAACGAAGGGATGTCATCATTTCGCATCACATAGTCTATCCATTTAGCGTTACGCAATATCGAGATTACATTTACTGGGCGGACTGGAACACAGGCGACATCGAGAGAGCGGATAAGCTCACCGGGGCGAATCGTACCAAGATCCACACTAATCTGGCATCGGTAACGGATTTGAAAGTATTTCACGCGTCTCGACAAATCGGTTCAAACCCGTGCGCAATTGCGAACGGCAATTGCAGCCACCTCTGCATCGCTCTGCCGAATCCGAACGGCGGTGCGTCTGTCACCCACAGGTGCGCGTGTCCCACGCACTACAGTCTAGCGCGGAACAATCGGACCTGCATGGCACCACGACATTTCATGATCTACAGTTTGCGCAATGCGATCGCACGCTATCTGCCCGATCAGACGGATGACTGCGCGGACGTGACGTTACGTGTACAAGGTTTGAAAAATGTCCGCGCGATCGAGTTCGATCCTGTAACACAACACGTCTACTGGGTCGATGTTCGCGGCATGACGATCCGCCGTGCCTTGGAGAACCGGACGCAACAGCAGCACAGCAGCACGGTCGTGGTATCCATCGGTGGAAACGGACATCCATTTGATCTTGCATTGGACCCGCTCGGGAGACTGCTCTTCTGGACATGCTCGACAGAGGACACTCTCAATGTCACGCGGCTGGACAATGGTTCAGCTCTTGGCGTCGTGGTGAAAGGCGACGGCGAAAAGCCGCGTCACATAGCGATCCATTCGCAACAGCGATTGCTCTTTTGGACGGATGTAGGCAAGAAGCGGGTGGTGCGCAGCAAGATGGACGGCAAGGAGCGTCACGTGATCGCTGGCGATTTATTGGAGCAGCCTACCGGCTTAACGGTGGATACCGTGACATACATCGTCTATTGGGCGTACGGCAGACACATTGAATACTCCAACTTCGAGGGCGACAATCGCAAGATCCTGGCCTCCACCACGCAGGGCTCAGCACTGCACTTGGCCGTCCTCTTCGACTACCTGTATTGGTACGACCGCGAAGCGCAGGTGAGTAACAATATTTTATTCTGAATCTATTTCGAGTTATTAAGGAATTATGCCCAGTTAGGAGGCAAAAAAACGAATTTTTAGGATTTTTTTTTAAAACTTTATGCATATTTTTTTTTTACAAAAGTTTCTATATTTAAAAAAGTATCATTTCACAAAGCTTCAGTAAAATTTTGGTGCAAAAATATTAATTTATAACGAAGTTACAACTGATTCTCAATAAATTATATATTACAAAATAATGTGTGCTTAAACATTTGTTTAAATTTACAAGTTTCTAGCTTTAATAGTTTATGTGCAGCCTAATTAATTCGAAAAAAATCGCGTTTTTTAATTTTAATTTGTTTATAACTAAGAGCATATTGTTTAATTGATTAAAATATTACTAGAAAATGATAGTTTGAGTTCTTAGAAGTATAAATTATTATATATCAATATGTGCATATTAAATGTCAAAAGAATATTAAAAAACTAAAGAGGAAAAGATGGGGACGTATATATCCCACTGCTCCTGTAAGGGTTAATATTTGCAAACACCTTTCAAGATTTGTATAGTAAAATTTGAGTTTAGGATAGTCTGTATACTTACCTCTTATGAACCCTGATAGGTGATTGAGCGGGCCAACAAGACGTCCGATGGGAGTAGTAGACGAGGCACGCTTATGACGACAGGTCGTGTGTTTACGGATCTCATCGCGGTCAACACGCCTGAAGATTCGCTCATGGAGACACACGTATGCAGCCCGTTCAACGACTACGGTGGCTGCTCGCATTTCTGTGTCGGTACCAGTACTATTGCCGATGAAGCTACTACAACATTGCCCCGTTGCTCATGTCCAAGTTCCTTGGTTCTATCCGACGACGGTCGAACTTGTCGCGCGGCGCCCGTTTGTGGAAACGACCACTTCACGTGCGCCGCGCCGAACGCGGCCGTGAGCAAGGATTGTATACCGGCCACATGGAAGTGCGATGGCCAAACCGACTGTTCAGACGGCAGCGACGAGCTAGGATGCCCGACGTGCTCTCGCGATCAATTTAGATGTCAGAATCACTGTATCGGTAAGCGCGACTCTCTCAATGTTGAATAATTAAAAATATTAAACAATATATAAGTAAATATAAACCGATATGTTGAATAACACAACATATATAGAAATGTGTATTTTCGGTCTGGCTGGATCGTTTTGCCTAATATTTTTATTGCGTGAATTAAAAAAAATTAATACATGAATATATAAAACAATAAATGGATTATAATTATTATTATGATATATATTATTAGGATATATATTATTATTGTTTTTTTATCTTTATACAGAATTATCTTGGGTATGCGACGGAACTCAGCAGTGTCCGGATGGCTCGGACGAGGCACATTGCTGCCAGGCCGGGCAATTTCAGTGTGTCGGAAATGGTGTCTGCATCTCTGGGGCATCGCTATGCAACGGCTGGGACGACTGCGCCGACGGTAGTGATGAGCTACCTCCGGCTTGCCTCAGCCCGCACAATCCGCATCGCCAGAACGCCGGACCCGGGATCAACGGCGAGTCCGGCAAAATGACCTACATCATCATCATTTTAGTAGTGTTATTCGTGGTCGTAGCAAGTGTTCTAAGCTACTATTATTGCCGTAAAAGGTTATTATCATATTAAGTTAATGCAAAAGATATTTATTGTATTTGTAAAATAACCGAGAACGGAATCACAGATTTGGAGTAATTTTTATTCAAAATAATGGTTTACTATTTTAAAACTTTTTTTCATTTAGAAAAAAGTTTTTCTATTCTCTTTTTTAAAAATTCAGCAATTTTAAAATAGAATTTTTAATATAGAAAATAAGGAAATGAATTTTTTACATTAAGCAAGCAAATATTGATCATTGTATATCATTATATTATTAGGTTTACCGGAAACGAGGGTTTGCCTGATATACTACATGATTCGGCGGGAGATCCGCTGTCACCGAAACCCAACAATCGAATGGTGAAGCCGATGTTTGTTTCGCAGAAGAATAACAGGAAGGATGTAGGAGGAAGTGGCCTCAAGGCTGGAATGGAAGCCGTAAGGATGTCTATGTTGAACGGAAGCAGTCTTGGCTCTAGTTATGATCGCAGTCACATTACAGGTAGCGTATCTTTAAGAGATAAGAGCTCTTCAATTAGAATAGAGTCTCAAAGTTATGTCACAGATACATCTTTAATAGCGTTTTTCACTGGGAGAACTGGTGCGCACTGAGTGCGCACTAAGGCTTGTTTATAATCTGTTATTATATTTAAGATCGCTTAAATCACGTTCAAAAACTTTTTAACTAATAAAACAATCTGTATGGATAATGTACAGATCATTTTACTGAGAAGTATTTCAAGAAATATTTAAGATCGATGATTTGTAAATATCAAAATTGATTAAGAACAAGCCTTAGTGCGCACTCAGTGCGCACCAGTTCTCCCAGTGAAAAACGCTATAAGAGTTTCAAGACTTGTAGTTCTAAAGGAAAAGATATAAATTTAAATAAATAAATTAGTTTTTTTAGAGCAAATATTTTTATACATATTCGCCGTTTTCATTTTTATGGTATTTTTATAACAGAATATTCTTTTATGCTTAACTAAAGTTTTTATGTGAAAGAAACTAAATTCATTATCAACATTATGAAATTATTATCTACATTATTTTTTATATTCTGTCCTCATAGGTGCGTCAAGTTCTACCAGAGGAAGCTCTGCAGGTGGATATCCTCAGGAGACTCTAAATCCGCCGCCGAGTCCCGCGACGATTGTCAGCTCGACACGTTGCTCGAGCAGCAACGCATCGCGTTACAAGCCGTATCGGCACTACAGGAGCATTAATCAACCACCACCACCGACTCCGTGCAGCACCGACGTCTGCGATGAATCGGATAGCAATTATCCAGCGCGCTATCGTTATGAGAGCGAACCATTCCCACCGCCGCCGACTCCACGTTCCGTCTATCACAGCGATGCGGCGATGAGTTGCCCACCATCTCCGAGTTCCAGATCGTCCACGTATTTTAGTCCTTTACCACCACCACCGTCGCCGGTGCCTTGAGAAGAGTCCTAAAATAGAGACGGATAACGCTCTGGTGCTTCTACTTTTGCATTTAGCTTATTTCAGTATTCCTCTTACTGCCACTGTCGTTATCGATGTTTAAATCTTTACACAATGATTACTAACTGGCTGAGAATTTCTAAATTGACCATTTCGCATAGAAATTTCAACGAAAGCAAATAGACAGTCAATGATAGTTCTTGCAAAACGATATAAGAAAAATATGACAAAAATATATTAATTTTTAAAGTAATATACCTTTGTCATATAGCGAATTTAAGTGAATACACTAGTGCACATTGATGCATATTAAAGACTGTTGTACACTGATTTCTGTAAAGGCATATGTATAATAAGCGGTAGAATTCAGGGGGGTGCCCGACATAGGTTATATTGTTTAATAGAATGCATTGGAGCACTTTATTCATAAAGCGGTTATTTATGTTTTATATATATATATTTTTTTACACCTAAGTAGATTAATGCATGTATATACAAATTAGGCCATATGTACACATAATTTGTTTTAATCTGCACCAGTGTATTAATCGAATTCGCTGTTTAATTATTCGTTAGCATAATGACGAACAGTTAGAGATACTTCAAAATCAATGTGTAATTCGTATAAAAGATTAATGTAAATTTTATAGACAGAACGTATCAGAGCGAAATCCTATTCAAGGAAGCATTTTCAAGGAAGCTCGTGTTATCTTTCGTTTCGGGTTTTGCATTTTTTAATCTTTGATGTGACAAAATCTGATAATAATTTGTGAAAGTTATATGATACATTAGATTAAACTTATGAGTTTTTCTATAACTTTTATTAACCCATTAACGGTCATTTTTAGGATAAAACTGTTGTTACGAAAAGAAAATTTTATTAATATATGATCTGCTTTTGAATTTTTAATTTCGAAACGTAATAGAGTTTCCTAGAGAAATAATTTTATATTGCAATAATATAATAACAGTATTAATCTAAGACGTTTAAAAAAAGTCGTAGTTTAATTGAAATTTATATTGCAATTATTATAATTATGTCTATTATTATATATATAATTATATATAATAAGATTACATGTAATTATATATATATTATGCAATTGTATAATATAATTACATCTTCTATTATGTAATTATTGTAATGGCCTTTAATGCGTTAAGCACAAAAGCAACGAGTGGCAAGACTTTTGGGCTGGTATTCATAGTCGGATCTTATATTTAAGACCGTCAGTATAGTCTTAAGATGTCATAAGCCAATCACAGAACTATATTAGCATCTTAAGATATTACTCAAAACGGTCTTAAAATAAGAACGGACTATGAATATCGGCCTTAGACTGCTAGAGAAATATTATTTGCATAAGATTTAATTATGTGTATTAATAAGTCATTGAGGGAGAGAGAGAGAGAGAGGGGGGAGAGGGAGAGAGAGAGAGAGAGAGAGAGAGAATTCTGCATACTGGAACTGCTCTTTCATATCATTCTTACATAGAAAAAATGAGCCGAGAAAAAGAAAGTATATCAGAGGATAGTTTTGTCTTTTAAATACGTGTATTGAAATGCATTAATACTGCATTTTTAATCCATGCCTAAAGTTTCGTGAGCGCTCATTATAACAGTTTTAACACTAAACATATTTTTATTCATAAGACGTAAACTAAACTTTTTTTATTAGATTATACTGGGAGAAAAACAACGTCTCAAAGCTGTATATCTCGGTGCGTTCCATAACAGAGTTCAGTATAACTATACCGTTTGTGCCTATTATACGTTTTCATAGTTTGTAATATACAAAGAAGAGATCATTCTACCGTAGCAACTTTTGTAAATATCTAGTTCAAGCGTAATTTCTATGAAATTATGTTTGCACTATATCATATTTGTAAACAAATGTATATGACTATAACTCAAAGATAAGCATTAGAGGAATATTCGGCTCGGTGGACGCCTTTTTTTTAAATCTACAAGTACTTTATATAGACGTGCATTTATCTATATTAATTGTGATATGAAAGTATATCATATTATTATTATTATCATCATCATCATCATCGTTAACAGCATGTACATGTTATTCATCATTTAATCGATATGGCAGTTAACCAAAAGCTGCGTCTCATATATATTTTATTACGAAATTTATGACATTTCCCGTTTCTTTACTCTAAAAAGATGACGGTTTTATATATATCGTATTTGTAAATTCTCTGACAAGAAGGCGCAATAGAGAAAAAACGGCCTTTCTGCTATGTTTCTACTACGTTTCCTGTTAATATTTTATTCATTCGTTCGATAGTTATTGTTATCTTGCAAAATATATTTATGAGAGTTCAACGATGTCATATCCGTCTGCATACACTTATACACATACCCGTACAGACACACAGACATTAGATGTAGTAACACAGAGATTATGCGATAATCGACATCTTTTAGCAATAATCAATGCATTTTGCACGTATGTTTACATTGTAATCGCGTGCCGTACGATGTATATGTCGTAGCCAGATTACAAAATCCGTCGTTTTATAAAACGTTTAGGCATTTTATAAAGTGCGGCCACATTCTCAAATCATGGTCGAAAATGAAATATTTTACAATTTGGCTAAGAATTTTAGTCTTTTTATACTAAAAGGGGCTCCGCCCCTCCCCCTGCATCCCGCTATAAAAGCACGTTTTATTGATAAAACAACGTCTGGGCATAATCACATAATGAAATACACACAATCACCTATTAATTTTTTATAAATGGCTGTTCTACAAAGACAGTTTATAAAATGACTAAATTGAACCAGAATCTAAAATTATGTACAAATCGTCGCGTTTGACAATGCGGCGAGTCGCTTGTTAGCGTTTTATAAAAAGACTAAAATTCTTAGCCAGATTGTAAAATATTTCATTTCCAACCATGATTTGAGAATGTGGCCGCACTTTATAAAATGCCTAGACGTTTTATAAAACGACGGACTTTGTAATCTGGCTACCACATATATACCATGTTGATGCAGAGAAACTGCGTATCGTTACGTACATATCCGTTCCTGTAAAAGCGGGAATACGGCGAGCAAACGAATAACGAATGCGAAATCAGATCTGTAGAACTTTCTTCGTCTCGTGAGTGAATGTTTCGTAGCTTTCGAGCTTTTTTTACGACTATTTGTTTCTTCAGTATCGCATTATTCTTCTTCTTTTCCTATCGTAACTTCTTCGTTTCGGGGAAAACCAGGAAATCCTGTTAATGAAGAAACACAAGTGCAAGAAAGTTCCGTTGTTGATCCTACAGAATACGAGATCTTTTCAACCTTCCATCTTGATTAGAAGCCTTCCTCCTTTTCCTTGTTATCCTTCCTGGAATCCTTATTTCTGCCTATCATTCATGGAAATGAAAACATCGATCTTCCGAACTTCAACTTCCGAATCTCGCATTCGCCGTTCGTTCGGCTGGCGCTTTAAGTGTAATCGTCGTATTTCGGGAAACTGTGCCATAAATTGTACAATAGTCCTGTACGATACGCGTAACCGTATCATTGCTTGTACAAAATACGCAAGAATCGCAAGAACTTCTACCTCGCATTGCGATTTCGAAACGGCCTTTTGAGGGAAAAGAAAAAAAGAACGTATTAAATAAATTACTATTATTCTCATTTCACATGCGCAAAAGACTGAAAAATATTACTGCCTATATTATTTTTACATCCTCGCAGTTGACGCGAGTGTGTTCTCTTGCGTAGTCTATTATATAGCATATTTGTACAGTGAATAAACTTGTTTGTTAACATAAATCTTGAAGGATTTTCTTCTTAACAGCTTTACTGCGAACGTAGAGCGAATATGATAACTTTAATAGCGGATACGTCAATTATTTACCTAATACCGTTGGTCTGAAACGGTCAAGATGGAATTTTAGAAAGTAACTGGAGTGAATAATGATACAAGGATGAATATCTATTTCCACTTGTTGAAAGAAGAGCCGCGATACTTGCTCGATGAACTCTCCCTCTCATCCTGAGCCGCCAATTCCTCGTCCAGCAGTAACTCGAAGTTGCCTAAAGCTTCCGGGGAAGGCGATTTGTTCCATTTCACGCTGATCAAACCAGTGAATTAATTTCGTAAATTTATTTGAGATTTCTTTTTTATTAGACTAATATCGTACACTTACTCGGGCATGCCATCCGGAGGCAGAACCACCGACATGATATTGTCAATTAATTTATACTTTAAGATTCTGTCATTCACTGTTGTGGATGTGAGAGACGGCGAGGCGTTTACCTGAGAAAAAGCCAAAATTTGGATGTTTTCGAAACTTGAAAATTTATACAGAATATACGAATTATAAAGAATGCACCTCGATTAACCACGGTTTCAATTTGTTGTCGATAATGATGTCGTATCCGTAACACTCGAAACAGTGCCGGTCGTTTGCCATCACGGGTGCCACCGCTTTCAGCGAGTGCACTATACACCAGGAGATATTAGCGAACAGCTTCTCCGTGACCGCCTTCCCGCGTGTGCTCTCAAGGTACAAACGTAGATTCTGCACGCTCAGCTTACCGCCGTGTTTGCTGTTATATTCGTCCTGAAATTCCCGTATACAACTATCCTCGCGCGGACATACGCGAAAAGTGTCTATGCAAACTACATCGTTAGAAGTTAGAATTTTGAAAAATTAAATATCCAGAGATTAGATTGCGCGACTCAAAAACGCGATAAAATCTGAAATTCCAAAATAAAACAAATTTTTCTTTTGAAGTTATACAAATTTCTATCCAAAAGTTTTTAAAATTTGTTTTTAAAAGTGGCTTTTCTAAAACTATCTGGATAAAGAATTGCTCACCATACGCAGCTATTATTTGGTTCAGGTCTCTTCAAAAAATTGTGCGTTTGTCAAACATTCTAATTTCTAAATTTCTAATAATCATAATTACTTAATTGAACAAAGGTTATTTTGTGAATTTTATTTGTCAAATGAACAAAGAGATAAAAAATGTATGTGAGATATTATTTTTGTATCAACATTTTTGGATAATTTTTCCGTAAAGGAAAATAGAAAAACAAAAAATATACATTAATTCCAATCAATCAAAGAAAGCAGCATTATGAGTACTTTGATAAGTGTACATACGCCATGCTTTTGCACAGACACATTCGTCAGATGCACGTACATGTTGTCGAGTTCTTGAACGCTGGTGTCGTACTTGACGGTGCAAAAGCGGCAGAATCCTAATTTAAAGAGATACGCTTTGAGCGGCCGGAATGACGTGATGAGGACGTACAATCGAAGATCGAATTTCTTGCTGCCGATCAGCAATGGATTGTCGATATATCTACCGTGGGAAATGGTCCGAAAAAAAGAAACCGACATTGATCATTGTTATTTACTTATTGAGCGTTATTTATCGTGAAAATCTCACCATGAAGGATACCTATAATCGAAATGTCTTTGATTGAAATTATGTTACCTGGATATGACATATGATTCCTTCGTCAAGTTTGGATTGAACGGTGTCTTTGCTTCCCGTGACCACTTCTTCAACTTGCTCAGTTTGTTGATGAGGAATATCCCGGCGCCCTGCGATTTGCCGCACGGCTTCATGATCCAGGTGCTCTGCGGGGACTTGCGATATTCTTCCACAAACATGTTGTAATCTACGGCGTAACGTATTGTAAGCCTACAAAATAAATTAGATAATTCTTACTCTAAATATTACAGATAAAATATTTATAGAAGATTGCTGATTTACAGTAAACATGATTGACACCACGATATTTAAATCAGATTGCAGAGTTTGGTAAACATTTTCCGAAACAACAAGCCTTTTTTAAAAAAACCATTTTTCAGATCAGATATTTTAAATTTAAGATCGGGCTCCTTTTACGAAAAAATCGCCGTACTATTGAATCAAGAAATCAGTTTAGATAATTTAATTTCCAAGGGTCTAATCTAGAAAGCACGGCCTCACCCGCGGGTAAGACGAAAGTCACCGGTATGAAGTCGAGGTAGAGATATTTGCCTGGACCCTCCGCGCGCTCTGCCAAAGGATTTCCCTCTCTCTCCAAGTCCTTTCGGTATCGCTTGATGTTCTTCACTAGGAGATCCTTGCGCGTGAGCTCGTAGTGATTTGGAAAATGATTGATGATTCTAGCACAAACAAATTTAACTTTTTCTCCAAAATACCTTAAATCTATATCTCTAAAAAACAGAAGTTTGCAAAACATCATAGCTTCATAACATGTTATCTCTATTTTTTCAAAACACGTATTAATTTTTAATTAGATATAATAAATATCTTTCTAAAAGAGAAAAATGATGTAGGTATTAGAAAAATTCAAATTGTTGTACATATAAAATCCATTATTTTAATTTTTAAATATATATTTAAGATATTTTGGAAATAAACTTTTGAATTAAAATTTTTAATTTTATTATTAATAGTGTAATACACATCTCCGATTAGAAAACGGAATCTTACTGATTATCATCCATTCTGTATCCAGTTTCAACGCTGAAAATACTCCTGCAGGATTGTGTAACGGCCCTACGATAAATAATAAAACATTATAATAAATTCTAGGTAATGTACAAATTTTGTGTTACAATGATTACCAATAAAAGTTCCAGTCATCCTCTGGACCGACCTGCGTCCAGCCGCGCTTTTCGAAGTTGTGCACGATCACGGACTTGTCCACATCTGTGCAAAACGTGATCCTCGTGCGATCCATCCCGACCAATGGCACTCTATAGTTACGTGATCAGTTTTCTAATCGTATAGCCGCAAGAACCAACCAGCGCTAATATTTTTACGTTGCTCCGGACAATTAAGAAAATACTATCTCGTGTAATCATTCCACATAACGTATCTCAAAGTTAGCGATTAATGAAGCTGTATTTATGCAAAATTGTAAGATAAATGAGATAATAGAAGAGATGAAGAAATTTATATTATATTTCTTCTTATATTAATGAAGAAATAAATTTCGCATCAAGAAGTTATAGAGAATTCACGTTAAATTCGAGTAATATTTCCCGAATGCGAGTTCAAGATAGTTTGAGAATGAGCTCTTCAAACGTTTGCTTGAAGATTGCGCTTGAAGAGAAATTCGCGGAACCTTGGATATTCTTAAGTACTTCAAGCAGCGGCCCTTTAACCATCTCGAGCAGCGTAGTTGCACTTAATTGCCAAGAATTTCATTTACCTGCCATAAACGGCGCAGGCGTTCGGGTTCACGGCCCGTTTGCTTTCCGCGGCCACGCTCGACGCCATGTTTTCGATACTCACGGACCGCGCCGTTTGATCGATACGGCCGTTAATCGATACCCCAACCGTCTGAAGTTATCGCGGCGTTGAATGGGAACGCGTTCAAAAATTAAAAAATTTAAATTGAATTCGAATTCATCATAATAGCAATCGAGTCTCTAACCATTTTGGTCTCCATGTTCATCAGTTTATGGGTGATCAGTTTCGTTTGGGTGTGGTAATCGATTTTCGTTTACCTAGGGAGAAATGGCAATCTGATCGATGTCGATCCGACATCGATCAGATTGCCATTTCTCCCTGGGTAGTGCTAGCGTTCGTCTTGCCGTTTATTTACTGGCACTGACATTGTAATGTCCATCTCAACAGCGTGACAGGAGATAATAGATTATGCTTATACGCCTTAGAAAGGGTTTACATTAAGATACAATTTCTTAATTTATTCAATGTACATACATTTATTCAGTCTCTCTCTCTCTCTCTCTCTCTCTCTCTCTCTCCTCTCTCTCCCCCTCTCTCTCAAGATGACCTTGATATCTCCGAAGCGCCTCCACCTGGACAAAAATTATTATATCCCTAACAGCACAGAACATTGCAGCAATATTGCTGCAATGTATTTGCAAGGTTCTGTGCTGTTAGGGATATGATAGCCCTCTTCGTACCGTGCAATTTTGGTTACACAAATCTTCCTCTGGACCTTATAGATTCGAAGATATTTAAGGTGGTAATAGTTATTGCCCCACTCTGTATATGTACATATATATACGGGGACAGAAATGCCTAGCCATCTGAATTTGCACATCGAGGCATATTCACAGCGCCCAATTCTTTCTAAATATTCGTACGCTATGACTGTTAGTTATTCAAAAAATGGTAATTATTACTTTTACTACTACTATTACTACTACTACTATTACTACTTAGCAGTTGCATATTACTTATTGTAATAATAAATATGGACCTAATTCATAATTACATATATTTATATGTACATGTTCTTATATGAAAAATTTTTTACCGGGAATTGTATACGACACAATTACAGAAAAAATTACACATAAATTATACTTATTTTATATATACACATTATAATTATATAATATATATAATACACACGTATAATATATAATATTATAAATCATATGATATATAATGAATATTATGATACGGTATAATACATAATTACAATAAGTAATATACGAATATAATACAAAGTAATATTAATAAAAGTAGTAATTACCATTTTTTGAATAATTAACAGATATAGGCTGCGGTCAACTTGATGCTTCAAATGCTTCGAAGCGTTCAATTGACCAATCAGAATAAAGAATTCTATTAATTGACCAATCAAAAATGCTTCAAAACATTTGTAGCACCAAGTTGACCGCAGCCATAGTGCACGAATATTTAGAAAGAATTACGCGCTGTGAATATGCACCGATATAGGTGCAAGTTCAGATGACTAGGAATTTCTGTCCCTAGTGTGTACATTTATGCGTATGTCTTTTAAATAACATACAATATTTAAACAAATTAGAGAAAGATAGAAAAGAGAGAAATACTGAAACTTGAAATGAAGAAATATTATTTACACATCTTAATATGCATATTAAGACTGTAGAATTATAAAATTGCTGGTTAATAGCGTTTCTATGTGTAATGCAAAGCTATTTATTATTTCATTAAAAGATTTAATTTTTTTTTAACAATCAAGCTCGTATATGCAAAGCAATGTGGAAAGGTTGAAGGCCAAGAACCGAGCAAATAATTAGACAAAGATGTGTCCTTAAATAAATAAATAAATAAATAATTGAATGTCAATTAATTTTAAAATAAAATTAACGTTTCGACTACACAGTCTTCTTCAGTAAAACATGTTAATGATATTCATACAAAATTAGAGTAAAAATAGGCATAATTAAACTAAAATATAAAATTGAATTAATAGTAGTTTTAAATGTATAGTTCCACCAATCAAGAAACAATAAAATGGTAAGAGGCCATACCGAAATTATAACAAAAATGACATATAAAAGTTCTTATGTTAAATATGTTAAAAACCGCGTTGACACACACCGTCATAATTGTAATAAATCCAAAAAGACGTCCTTCGATGTACAATCCATCTTCGTTCGGAAGCGAGAAAAAGAGTCTATTCAAAATTAAAAATCAATAGAAGAGAAGAATCCAGAAAAAGACAGTCAAAAGTAGAAAAAATTGTTAAAGATCTGTAAATTAATTGAAAAAGAATTGAATAAGAACAAAGGTGAGAATTAATTCTCTTGCGTATAATAATCAAATAGGTAAAAAAGCAAGCATAGGAATCAAAAATCGCTCTGAATGATAAAAAATTTGAAGACAAATAAAAAAGAAAAGAAAAGAGACTTATACAAAACATCAAAATTATAAAAAGAACTATTGGTCAATGTGAAATAGTGAAGCACTAACGGTGTAGCCTCTTGTTAGTTTGACAGTCATAAACGTACTGATATTAGAATAATAATAAGTCTATCACGAATAAATACATAGTTCACTCCCAAAGGTGACGAATGGTAAAATTGTAAATATAGATGATAATAATCAAACGTTAAAACCTTTTAAAATTTTTGTTCGCAAGTTCATCAAGAATGTTAAAATGGGCATCATCCAGCATTTCACTATCTTTATTACAGTTAATACCGTTTTTTTAAATCATTTCCAAAACAAGTCTTTTATAAAAATTTCGCTCAGTGTCTAAAATCTTCGGGTTATCCCAATCAAACGTATGATTAAAATTAGAGATGTGTTCGGTGATAACTGAATGCTTAGAAGGGTCCAATTTTAAATTGTTCATGTGTTTTTTTAATCTCGTCTTAAGTTTCCTCTTTATCTGTCCGACATATAACGCTTCACAATCATTGCAATGAACCTTATATATGACATTGTTATTGGAAGTAACAAGATTTTTATCTTTATGACACTTAACAAAAGTGCTGAACCTATTCAGACAACGATACCCTATCCGAAATTCATTTTTGTCAATTAGAGAAGCTGTTACGGAATCAGTCGAACACGATTCCGATCACGCTATGAGTTAACAGTCCGTCAAAATTACCGTCAGTGCTACCTCACGGTAGCGCCGTCGCTGAAAAGACAAGCGAGCAGCTAGCCTCCGTGATCCGACGCTCGCTCGCTGGCAACGAGAAGTTTCGGACACGTATAGCTTTCGCTCTTCGCTTTAAGTGTAAATTTTGTGCCATAAGTTTCATTAAGGGCAGCAACGAAAGAAAGACATCATCTTT
>NJRP01002395.1:0-12098 GCA_003063835.1 Aphaenogaster floridana
TTGTAAAGAGCATAATAAGCCATAAAACTTTTGTATAAAACTTTTTTTCATACGCCTTATATCTCCGAAGATATTCGCTAAAAATAAAAAAATTTGTCATTTTTGAGGGGTTGTTTCAATCCCTAAACTTTGAGATACGCCGATAAAAAAATATGTGTCTAATACTTTTTGATGTTCTACAACATATTCAAAGCCCATTAAAATCGGTGAAGGACACTTCCGACCGTTCCCTTGTAAGTGGCACGCGCCAGTATCACGAAACCTGACCGCTGCAACCTACTCGCGCTACGCAGAACGCTGACCAGGCGATGGCCGAAATCAGCGTACACCAAGGCGACGGACCGATGATAAATACAAGAGGAAAGGAACCAGGGGCGGGCTTAATCAGATTTGACGTCGCGCGAAGACGTTGTCACGCGTTAACGAGAATAAAGTGTATCGTGACATAAGCGAAAGAAATAACGCTGTAACTCATCATAAGTGTGAAATAAAGAGTTTTATTAAAAACAGAACGACGAAGTGAGTGGTAATTATCTAATCCTACGAAGTTCCTCGCGGAGGACGAACCCCTGTGCCTGGAGGGGCATAACAAATTGGTGGCAGCGGTGGGATCCGTCATCAGAAGGAACTCCAACTCTGTCGTCCTAGCAGCCTGTAAACTGAAAACCAGCACGTGCTAAGGTGCGTGACAACCAAAGGAAACAGCAGAAGCAGCCAAAGGAAACCGTGGAAGCAGATCCCGAGCGAGAGGAGGCACCCGATATAGCAGCCGTCCGCGAGTATCAGCGAAACCTGAGGAGGCGCCGACCTACCGCAACAGCAACTCGCTAACTGCACCGAGGACGTTCAACCGGACAACAAGCAACGCTACAGCGGACACACACACACAGCGCAACATGCAGTTATCAGCGTTAATGTAAGTCCGAACACATTGTAAGCGTAGAATAAGTAAATGTCGGAGGGCGAAATAAACCGCCGTCGCCCCCCCCTCAACAAAACGCGTCGTGGCTACACAGCGAGTCAGCACGCCGAGCGCTTAGCACAAGCCCCCTAAGCACCGTGCAAATAATTGAACAAGCCGTACACAATATTCGAAGTTCCGCGAGACGAAATCTAGACGCGTATTACTCGAGCGAAAGTTCGCCAGAGCCGGAGTTATATCCGAACGTAGTGACAGATCGTGTATTTCCGTTCGACATCGATAATAGTTTATTGCCCGTTGACAATACACGAGACAATAATCATTTACACCCGACGAACGCACGATCAGATATTAGTATTGGAAGAGCTGTTAGACGGAATGCGCGCATTGCAAGACCGCATGAGTCAATTAGAAGTCGCGAATTACGACCGATACGAGCATAACGCACGTGTAAATCACGAACCGTTAGATATAACATACGGACGCACTATGGAAGACGTCCGAAATTCACGTGGGCCAGTAACCACGCACATGAAACTAAAAGAAGTACGCGATATGATCCCAGAGATGGACGGAACTTCGCGCAACCAAGTGCAGAAATTTTTGAACGCTAGTATTTATGCAATGAGCGAAAAAAATCCCGAAGACGAGAGGTTGCTACTGAAAGCAATTCTATGCACAAAATTAACGGTAAAAGCCATGCCTGATTTTCAAACGAGGGACATTCATTCTTTCGCACAACTAAAACAAGAGATTGAGATGTGCTATCCAGCCAAAAGAAGCACCACGCACATCCAGCGAGAATTTAATATAGCTCGCCAAAAGCCCGGAGAGAGCGCACGAGAGTACAGACTCCGTGTGGACAAGCTGGCCATGGAATTATATCAATCCATGGTGGAAGGCAGAGAACAAACCTCCGCGCAAATACCGTCAATAAATATTGCACATATTGCAAAAAGGCGGGACATAAGCGCGAGGAATGCTGGTCGCTAAACGGAAAACCCAAGAAGGATATAGCGAAGCGACCGACAAGAGACGCCGAGAAAGTGAGACAGATAAATACTACCGATAAGGCGAGAAAGCATCAGGCACAGAGAGAGAGCGAAGAATCGTCATTCAGCAGCAGCGGAGACGAAGAGGAAGCAGGAAAGTCAAAGACAAAGAGAACGCGAACCGTACGCGAGCATCAGATTACTCAAGTGACGAGTACGTCACATGCAAACATCGGTTTAAATTGTGACGTACTTAATTGTGACGTCTCTTGAATTTCTTGTGACTCTCCCGATGCAAGAGACGAAAAAAAGAAAGATTAATCTATTATTAGATACAGGTGCAACCATTACCCTGATAAAAATCGGTAAGATAAAGGGTGCGACAAAAATGCGCGACAAGCGTATGGGGCTCACCGGCCGCGGCGTGACAGGGCACAAAATCCACACGCTGGGTAAAATACAAGCGACCATAAGTTTAAACAATCGCAAAATAAGACATACCGTATATCTTGTGAAAGACGATTTCCCGATAAAATACGAGGGAATCCTCGGAATTGATTTTTTGAATAAGCACCAAGCTAAATGCGATCATGGGAAAAAGCAAGTACGAATAGGAAATACCGTCTTAAAACTTCACCCGCATAAACGAATCACGCCCACACCTCGCAGCGAAACAATAGTACAGGCGATAACTGCCCATAATCAACTCGGTATAGTAAAAGCAGAGGAAACGAAACTCGGCATATTTATCGGCAGCTGTCTCGTAAGTCCGGAGGACAACGCTTGCCCGATTAGTGTAATGAACACCACGGAAGAAGCCGTGGAGATAACAACACCGAGCGTCACTGTAGAGACAATACAGACGAGCGAGAATGCACACGTGCTCACATTCCATACAATGAACTATATAAACACCGAGCACATTCAGACGCAAAAGGAACGTCTGACTAAACAATTACGCACAGAACATTTAAATAAAAAGGAGAAGAAAGCTCTAAAGGAAATTTGCGAACACTTTTGCAACATTTTCCATTTAGAAAATGATGTGTTATCGCACACCCAGGCAGTAGCGCATGAGATAAACACGAGCACCGATAGCGCACCAGTCAACGTACGACCGTACCGGCTACCGGAGAAGCATAAGGAAGAAGTGAATCGCCAAATCGATAAAATGCTGACCGATGAAATCATCCGTCCTAGCATAAGTCAATGGAACGCGCCGTTGTTGGTCGTTCCAAAGAAAATAGATGCATCCGGAAAACAGAAACTAAGAATCGTGGTAGATTTTCGGAAATTAAATGACTTAACAATAGGCGATTCCTTCCCACTGCCTAATATTACTGATATTTTAGATCAACTGGGAAACGCAAAATATTTTTCCACGCTTGATCTTGCGTCAGGGTATCATCAGATACCGATGCAAGAAGAAAATAAAAATAAGACAGCCTTCTCCACACCTTATGGACATTATGAGTTCAATAGGATGCCCTTTAGACTCAAGAACGCATCAGCAACGTTTCAAAGGCTCCGTGCTGACAGGAATACAAGGTCTCAAATACCTTGTCTGTTTAGACGACATCGTAATTTACGGACCAAATTTAAAAGAGCATAACAAACGGCTGATGGAAGTGTTTTTCAACGACTGAGACAACATAATTTAAAACTACAGCCGGATAAATGCGAATTTCTACGCAAAGAAGTAACATATCTAGGCCATATTATCACGGAAGAAGGGATACGACCCGATCCAGATAAATTAGTAGCGGTAAAGAATTTTCCAATTCCAAAAAAGGTAAAAAATATCCAATCGTTTATAGGTCTAGCGGGATACTACAGAAAATTTATTCCCGAATTTTCAAAAATAGCTAAACCTATGACGAAATTAACAAAAAAGGGCGAAAAGTTCAATTGAAAAGTGGAATAGCAAAATGCTTTCCAATCATTAAAAGATAAACTAACTACCGCGCCGGTACTAAGTTACCCGGATTTCCAGCGAGAATTCTTAGTAACAACAGACGCATCCGATTATGCCATCGAAGCCGTACTCTCGCAGGGACCCGTGGACAATGACCAGCCAATTGCATACGCCAGCAGAATTTTTTGCAAGGCGGAACAAAAGTATAATACCACAGAGAAGGAACTGTTAGCAATAGTCTGGGCCGTGAAATATTTCCAACCTTACATATATGGAACAAAATTTAAAATAATCACCGATCATAGACCCTTGGTCTGGCTGTTAAATGTCACAGATCCAGGCTCTAGACTTATCAGATGGAGACTTAAACTCGAGGAATACGATTACGAAATCGTACACCGAGCTGGCAAAGGCAAAACCAATGCCGACGCCCTGAGTCGATATCCGATTATGAGCGACTCACAGGTGAACACGATTACACGTGAAGAAGAAAAAGAAGAGACAACAGAGGAATATACGACAGACAAAAAACGCCAAATACTAATGGAATACCATGATACACCAATAGGAGGACATCAAGGCGTCATGCGAACTCTCAACAGAATTAGAATATTGCATAACTGGCGTGGCATCACCAAGGATGTGGAAGAATATATAAATAAATGTGAATATTGCCAGAAGAATAAACTAAGTAGAAAAACAAAAATGCCGTTAATAATTACAGATACACCGAAAAACCCATTCGAAAAATGTGCACTGGATATAGTAGGACCATTGACTGTCACTACACTAGGAAATAAATACATCCTTACATTTCAAGACAACCTGACAAAATTCAGCAAGGCCATCCCGATAGAAAATCAGGAAGCGGCCAAAGCATTCGTGACAAAAGCATTCGTCACGAAAATTGTCGTAGAATACGGAATACCGGAGAAAATTCTTACGGATCAAGGTACTAACCTTACTAGCGAAATGTTTAAGAATACGTGTAAACTCTTAAAAATTGAGAAAATCCAGACGACTGTCTATCACCCAGAAAGTAATGGGGCGTTAGAACGTTCACACAAAACACTCGCAGAATACCTCAGACATTATATTAACGACGAACAGACAGATTGGGACGAATGGCTCCCCTACGCAATGTTTACTTATAATACTACCCCGCATACCGCGACAGGTCTTACACCTTTCGAATTAGTTACGGACACCAGGCAACATTGCCGACGGCGTTAACAAAACCGCCAAAACAAACATTCCTATGAAGATTACGCGCAGGAACTAAGGGAAAGACTACGCGCAACCAACCAGATTGCCAAAGAACACGCAATCCAGACGAAAATTCAGGCAAAACAACAATATGATAAAACGTCAAGGAAAAAATTATTCCAAGAAGGCAATAAGGTGTTGCTATACGATGAAACTGTCCGCAAAGGAAGATCGAAGAAATTAGAGTCACAATGGACCGGAACCTACACCATCGTGAAAAAACATAACGACGTAAACTATACGATTAAGCGAGGAAGAAAGTCATTACGCTTGCACGCAAACAAGCTAAAGCCATTCATTGAACACTAGGATAGGATAGACGTAAGCTGCAAAACACTATGATAAGAAACTAGGGTTAGTAGAAAAATAAAAAATAAAATACAGAGAATAAAGAAAAGCGAACAAAAAACAAGGAAAATAGAAATACTAAAGCCACTAATAAAAAATTCCGTAGAATTAACAAAGTTAAGCTTAAGTTTAGATGAAATAAGGCAATTGCTAAACGATAAAGATAACAACATATTTAAAAATAAGTATTTCATGTACCCTATGGGACCAGGAACAATTGTAATTATAATAGCGATAATTGTAGGAATAAGCGTATGGTTAATAAAAAAGAATAAAAATCACGAACAGAAACAAATTGACACCGAAAACCGACGTCGTCACGACGACACGATGATGTACTAGAAATAAGAAAACGATTATAATCCAAATATTGTAAACCGCGTAATAACATGTAATACCCATAGGTTAGATTGTTGAAGAAAACTCACCCCTTTGTTTTCTTTTATCAAAGGGGGAGGGATGTTGTGAGCGCCAAATGACGCGAGCAACAATTAGGTTAAATTATTAAAGTAAGCTAAAATAATAAAATAGGCTAAAACAATAAAAGAAATACTAAATTAAGAAAGCGACAAGTAAGCGCGACTAAGTGGCACGCACCAGTATCACGAAATCTGACCGCTGCAACCTACTTGCGCTACACAGAACGCTGACCAGGCGATGGCCGAAATCAGCGTACACCAAGGCGACGGACCGCTGATAAATACAGGATGAAAGGAACCAGAGGCGGACTTAATCAGATTTGATGTCGTGTAAAGACGTTGTCACGCGTTAACATCGGGAGAATAAAGTGTTTCGTGATATAAGCAAAAGAAATAACGCTGTAACTCATCATAAGTGTGAAATAAAGAGTTTTATTAAAAACAGAACAACGAAGTGAGTAGTAATTATCTAATCCTACAAAGTTCCTCGCGGAGGACAAACCCCTGTGCCCGGAGTGGCACAACAGACCGCTATTTATGACAAAATAATCAAATCTATGTAAGAGTACGCGCTCAAGTGACACGGACCCTGACGCTCACGCGTCATGTAAATTGGCCCATTGCTCCGTTTCGGGGGCGCGCCGGCCGCGGCGCAGCAGAGAGAGAGTCTGCCCGGAGCACGCACGAGAGCCACACGCGTTCTTAAGATTGTCTCGCGCTCCGTATTTTAAGTATTTCTCCGATTGTCTTTTACTCCGCAATCTGATCCGGCTTACTAAGTTAGTATCGGTTTGTTGTTTTGTGATAGCTCAGCGGAGCAGTGATTGTCGCCCGCCGATCTGTTCGAGAGAGCTCCGAAATCCGTTGTAGGAAGCCTCCGAAATAAACAACATTTATTACGCCATTAACTAACGGCTCAACGGTATTTATTTCACCTATTGAAGTGAACCCTCACCGTTTAAACCCATCCTTACATTTATACAAATATATAGCATCCCAGTAGAAGTGGGGTGCTTACAGTGTTTAAAATCTCAGAAATGGGATAAAGAGTCCGCGTTATCCCTCAAAGAGGAATCAGAACAATTAATATTTGATTAATTAAGGGAATTAACGTAACTACGGGAGTTCAATCCGCGTTATTCCACGAAGTAAAAGACAGTGAGTACGACTTTATTGAATAAATACATTTCGCGTTATTTCCTAAATAAAAGTACAATATTTAGCGGGGATATTAAACTAATTATTGCCCGCGAAGTGGGGACGTGGACGGCTAACGCTCGCATTCCAGGCCCGTTCCGCCCGTGTACACGTGATCAGTGCCGTGATCAGTGCCGCGATCAGCGCTTCGCTCCGTGATCTGTAGGTCACGAAAATAAACATAGACGATGGAACGTGAAAGGCTCGATCAGATGTCGTTGAAGGACTTACGGCAAGAGGCGAAGAGTCATAATCTTCCGTCAACGGGAGGTCGTACCACACTCCTTGAAAATATTTTGGAGCACTTGGAACGCGAAGGTCCGCTTGTTGATCTGGCGCCGCCGACCGACACAGCAGAGGTCGACCAGGAAACTCAGCCGGACCCTGAAGTGTTGACAGAGGACGGTATTGGAAATGCAAATGCTAATGTAGCAGTAGTATTAAATCAGTTGGTAACTACAATGACTGCTTTCATGCAGCAACAGCAGACTATGTTTCAGCAATTTTAAATGGGGTCAAATATTAATAATAATTATGCAACAGAGGCAATTACTCACCCGATGGAAAGTACCACTGGAATTGCTCCAACCCGGGGATCGAGAAGATCGACGTTCAGCCCGGCGACCATCGGAGGAGAGTCAGCGCGTCACACGGCGCTAAGCACGTTGCCACCGGCCAATGCGGTCTCGCTATTGGCAACACAGATCCCTGAGTTCGCAGGAGCAGACGACGATAACGTAGCACTCTGGATTAAGAAAATGGAACGCGTCGCCCGGATCCACGGGGTGATAGATGACGTCACGTTGCTAGCGGCAACCGGAAAGCTAGTAAAGTCTGCCAGGCGCGGGTATGATAACCAGAGCGGTCCAGCGCTGGAATCCTGGAACAATTTCAAACAAGCAATTGAGAAGATGTTCGGTAAGAAAGTTCCTTTTTTTACCGCAATGCAACGGATAGAAAAGAGAAAGTGGCTTACCACAAAAGAAACGTTCAGCCAATACGCGCTAGATAAATTGTCGCTCATGCACGGCTTAAATCTTCCTCAGTGCGATCAAATCAATCTGATTATCGGAGGTATCGAGTGGGTCTCACTCCGCGCTACCGCGCTGACCTTGGGACAAGAATCCGTAGAAATGTTCCTAGAAAAAATGTACCATGTAACCGAGGGAATGTCAGAGATGGAGAGAAAACATACCCAATCGTCCAATTACGCAAGAAACAAGGAGCCAGCCAGGAATTGGAACCAGAGGAGTCGGACGAGAGAAGGGAGAGAAGAGATCAACTGTACCTATTGCAAGGCCAGAGGACACACCCGCGAACAGTGTTTCAGGTTGCAGAGACGAGATCAACGCCTGCCGCCGCCGACGGTTCAAAGGGAACAATCAGCAGTCGGAACGGCACCCCAGAGGTCCTCATCAGCTACCTCGCAAGTGGCACCTGTAATAGATAAGTCGATAGATAAATTAGAAATGTCCGGTCCATTCTTAACGGTAACTAGTGTTAATGACAATGTTTGTGAATTAACGGCGATGTTAGATACGGGTAGCCCAGTATCTTTTCTCAATAACAGCTCATATAATAAGTATTTCGAGTTACAGTCCAATTTGTTAGAAAAACCAGATAAAAGGTTTCACACAATCGCAGACCAGCCGATAGAACTGAAAGGCGAGATACGAACAGTAGTTAGCATTGATGCGTTACCTGGACGAGAGTTCCCGGTAGAATTGTTGGTTATGGCCAAGGACTGCCTCCAAGTAGAGATGATCCTAGGTAGAGATTTTTTGGAGGCTTCTGCGCTCACGCTTGTATACCGGCCGATCTGTAAGCCAGAAGAGTCCAATATTAGTGTTTGTGCATTCGCGCAATTTAGTCAGGATCTTTTTCAGAATAAAGAAAATCTGGAAGAGACTATTAGAAGGAATGCGAGTCATTTAGACGAGAGTACGTGCGATTAATTGATAGAGTTAGTCAACCAAGTACAAAACCAGAATTTACCCGTGGTGGATGACGACTATGCTGTGGAGGTACACCTCAAGGATCACTCCACCTATGCGTACGCTCCCAGGAGATTTGCGCACGCCGAAAGAAAGCAGCTCCGAGAGGTGACCGACGACCTACTTGAAAGAGGTATCATACGGCCGAGTACCTCTCCATATTGCGCACGCGTTGTCCCTGTTAAAAAGAAAAACGGATCGTTAAGATTATGCGTAGATTTGCGCCCGCTGAATGTTAGAGTCAGTAAACAGAAATATCCTTTTCCGCTTATCGAGGACTGCCTCGCAAGAATAAGCAATAATAAAATATACTCACTTCTTGATTTAAGAGACGGCTTCCACCAGATCAAGGTTAATCCTAACCACACGAAGTACTTTTCACTTGCCACTCCTGATGGCCAATTTGAGTACACGCGATTGCCATTCGGGTACTCAGAGGCGCCAGCTGAATTTCAGAAAAGAGTCATTCAGATTTTACAGCCATTGATTAGATCAGACAAGGTTCTTGTTTATATAGATGACATACTAATTCCTTCAGAGTCTATCGAATCTAATTTGGAAACGTTAGAAGAAGTGCTTCTCACACTTAAAAGATATGGATTCGATTTGAATTATGAAAAGTGTCAGTTCCTTAAATCAAGAATCGAGTTTTTGGGTTATATTATTTCGCCGGAGGGCGTTACACTTAGTGATCGACACACAGTAGCGATAAACGAATTTCCGCAACCGAAATCAGTATACGAGGTGCAAAGGTTCCTCGGACTAACCAATTATTTCCGCAAATTTATTCAAGATTATGCAGGTAAAGCTAAACCGCTGTACCATTTGCTAAGGAAATCCGTTGATTTTAATTTTGATTTGGATTGTGTCAATTCGTTTATGTGCCTGAAGAAAGAATTAGTTTCTTACCCCGTACTACGGTTATATAACCCCGCGCTTGATACCGAGCTCCACACGGACGCCAGTTCGCAAGGTGTAGGCGCTGTGCTTTTACAAAAGCATGATCCCGGTGTTTGGGCACCAGTTGCATTCTTCAGCCAGGCAACGAACGAAGCTGAAACAAAATATCACAGTTATGAGCTAGAAATGTTGGCAATAGTGAAAGCCATTGAGCGTTTTCATATTTACCTATATGGAATAGACTTCTCAGTCGTTACAGACTGCAATGCCATTGTTCACGCCGTCTTGAAGGCGAACCTAAATCCTCGTATCGCACGATGGACGTTGAAGCTTCAGAACTACCATTTTAAAGTAGTTCACCGACCTGGCGGGAGAATGGCACACGTGGATGCTCTGAGCCGACAAATCAGTTATGTAAATACTCTACCGCTCGAAAAAGAGCTCAAGTATAAACAACTACAGGATCCAAAGCTGAAAGAGATAGCTATAGGATTAGAATATGCGTCAAGCGAAAAATTCGAATTAATAGATGGTCTTGTGTACCGGAAGTTACACGACCGTTCATGTTTTGCGGTCCCGGAGTCAATGATTCTTAGTTTAATTAAAGTGTACCATGACGACATGGCACATTGCGGCGTAGAAAAAACATGCGAAGGCATGAATAACACTTACTGGTTCCCGACGATGCGAAAAAGTATCCACGACTACGTGGATAGCTGCCTCATCTGCCTGACAGCCAATGCGGCAGCAAATCGTTTAGAAGGGGAGATGCAGGTTATGCCTGCCGCGAAATCTCCGTTCGATGTGATACACATCGATCATTTCGGTCCTCTGCAAGTGACAAACGATGGTTATAAACACCTCTTCGTAATAGTGGACGCCTTCTCGAGATTTACGTGGTTATTCCTCACCAAATCTACAAGCACGAAAGAAAGCTGCGAATACTTACGCTTGCTTTTCGATGTTTTCGGTAATCCATCGGAAGTTGTTTCAGACCGCGGAACCGCGTTCACGTCGAAAGACTTCACTTCGTTCGTCACTGACAGAAAGATCAAACACCGCTTAACAGCTGTGGCCTCGCCATGGGCAAACGGAACGGTGGAGAGAGTGAACCGCTTTCTTAAAAGCTCGCTCTCAAAACTAATCGAGGATGCATCCGATTGGAAGCAGCACTTGCACATAGTGCAATATGTGATTAACAATACGCACAATTCGTCAATTAAATCCACACCGAGTAAAATCTTACTCGGCTATGAGCAACGTAATCATTCCGATCGCGACTTGAAACAGCTGATTGCTGATTACGTAGGTACGGAAATAGATGCGTGCGCGGAACGAGAAAAAGCGCGCAAAATTGCACTTAACGCCACGGAAAAAATTCGAGCATATAATAAATCACACTACGATAATAGACATAAAAAACCCACAAAATACAACGTAGGCAACTATGTACTAGTCCGTGATTTGCAGTCAAAGCCCGAAGAGAACAGAAAGTTCAAGTCAAAATATAAAGGGCCATATACAATAACAAAAGTTTTGAATAATAACCGGTACGTCGTACAAGACATCCCAGGCTTTAATCTCACGACGAAATCGTATAACACGATACTATCACCAGATAAATTGAAGCCTTGGGTCAAAGTAAACTGACGAACGAAACGGTTTGTGCATATTGTCAAAAATTCTTTATTACAAAAGTTAGTATTATTAACGTTAAGATTCAGTTAAAAGCGTTACCATTGATAAATAAAAGTAGGGAATATTTTGTTTTCTAGTCGATTAAGTTACCATAAGTTTGATTGCATTTATATTGGTGCTTTAATTGCATCTATATTGACTGTTTCAATACGTAAAGATTATTATTTTTAGTTACGCTTATGTTAATAGCTTAATTGCGCTATATTACTTCTTTAGCAAATAAGACATATAAGGATAAATACAGGGAATTGTTAGCTCTACCATATCTGGCGGAGACAATCCTATCAATCATGAGAAACGTAGATGTAATCCATCCTAGACGTATGTAATGTCAGTCTGGCCGTGCTGTAAGAGTACGCGCTCAGGTGACACGGACCCTGACGCTCTCACGCGTCATGTAAATTGGGCCATTGCTCCGTTTCGGGGGCGCGCCGGCCGCGGCGCAGC
>NJRP01002417.1:8133-20135 GCA_003063835.1 Aphaenogaster floridana
GATTTGGAGATTTTCGGAATTCGAGTAAGCTGCCAAGAAAGCTTGGCGGAGACCAAGAACGCTTGACCCCCTTTTCTCGCTTGCTCGATGTGATCGGATCGGAACGGTAACTGTAAGTTCAGCGGATCGGCGTGCTGACTCACAAGGAACGGAACGGTATCTGGTGACTCTCCGGACTCGACTCGAAGTGAGTCGAGTCCTGTGCAGGAGTAATTTGTTATAAAAATCCGCGGTTTATATACTTGAAAAATCGAGGGTTCGGGCGACACCGACGGCCTTCGGGATATTCCGCCGATCATCATCCCCCACGCTCGGGGGCGGAATACGGTACGGAACGGTGTCCCGGCGGGGAGAGTGATCGGCGGCGTTCGGGCGCCGTCGGCGGCCTTCGCCGCTCGGTACGGTTTCCCTAACTTAAATCGCGGATCCTAACGGTTCGCGTTTCGCGAACCTTCTTCGGGGGGTGCAACGGGGCCGCGTAACAAGCGCATACCGGGGCGCTTCGTTACAATTTTTTATGCAAAAAAATTAATGTTTATACCAATGAATAGCTATCAAAATTCTATACATTTTGTACATTTATGAAATTAAGCTATCATGCTTTGTTTAGAAGTTATAGCCTAAAAACGAAAATTTGGCCGATCTTTAAGGGCTGATTTCAACCCTTAAACGTGTTTGGTTGCTGATAAAAAAAATACGTATCGAATATTTTAACCCCCACTACAAATCCACCAAGTTTTATTAAATCGGAGAGGGACACCTGGGACCTTTTCCTTGTAAGAATTAGAAGACAGAACATTAAAAATCTGAGATACAGTGAAATTCTAATCACAAATTGCGACTGAAATTGAAGATTTACATATTGTCAAAATACTTATGGTCACTTCAATTACGATTTTATTGTAAAAGACTCATATGTAAGCAACAAGTTGCACTATTTTTATTGATTTCACTATAAAAGTTTATTTTTGTTATCTTTATAAAAAAATACTTTGCATATATAATAGAAATAAAATAATATCGTTAAAAATATTGGTGTCAAAATATTTATGGGCGCTACTGTATATATGTACAAATATATAACACATTGTAAGTACATGATAGCGTATATGAAGCGTTTTCGGATCCTCGGTCGCTCGCGGCTCGCGGCTCGAGCCGCTCGAGCTGTTCCATGAGTCTCGCAAGCGTAAGGGAGCAGGAAAATGGACAGAGCTCATCTATCCTTCCTCCTCTACTGTCCGAAGGCAGTCGAAGTGCTGAACGCTCGAGACGGCGCACATGTACGTGCCTCTTGTTTGCATGGGTGGATTTTGGGTCCCCCGTCCGGCACTGCTGGCGCGGTGTACTTTATGCCCAATGGGCGCGGGGTCAGCGGGGAGGGGGAGTCCGTGGCGTTGCGGTTGCGGTAAGAGGGTCCACGGTGTTGAGGGTGCGGGGAGGGGGTTCGCGGTGTCGCAGTCGCGGAGAGAAGGTCCGCGATGTTATGGGAGCGGGGTCCGCGGGGTGAGGAAGCCGCCGCCACCGCCGTGTTCATTCTCTCTCCCTCCCATTGCAAGCCCCAATACATAGACTTTTTTTCTCTCTCCCACCCATTGCGGTCCCCATACGCGAGTTTTTCTCTCTCTCCCACTCATTACAGTTATATTAGTACATGTTCTTCCTCCCATCTATACACGGATTTTTTCTCTCTCTCCCGCCCATACGCGAATTTTTCTCTCTCTCTCTACTTACCATCTTCTTACCTATGCGAATAGCGTTCTCTCTTTCTCTCAGTTGCGGTAATAATTTATTTAGTAAAAACTTATTGATTTAATGATTTTTAAATAATATTTTCATAATTAAGTTGACTTACTTATTGATTTTTAAACTTAATAGTAGACTTACTTAATAATTTTATTGGAGACAAGAAGAGAATATATAACAGCCGCGCGACAAGCGAGGCACGCGCCATCTTATCGTAATATGATAGATCAGGAGAGATAAATAGAGGAATAAAGGTAAAAAATAGTATACAATGATATATATATGAAACTTTATATATAATTGAACTTTAAAAGAATATAAATTTATGTAAAATATTTAATATAATAATAATAATAATAATATAAGATGTGTAAAATATAATAAGATAATAAGATATAAAATATAATAAGATAATAAGATATAAAATATAATAAGATAATAAGATATAAAATATAATAAGATAATAAGATATAAAATATAATAAGATAATAAGATATAAAATATAAAATATAATAATACATTATTTTATAATCACATTTCTTATTCTTCAAAATGTGGAGTTAAATCATCATTTATCATCATCATAAAGCACGACGACCTTATCGCGGCACCAGTACCTTTCAGCTTGCACCCCCCGCCACATATTAATATTCATAAATCGAATATGTCAAATGGGATCACACAGCTGAAAAATTGATGAGTCACACAATTAATATATTTTAAAGTAATATATTTTTAAAGTAATATATTTTTAAAGTAATATATTTTAAAAATGTATACACAATTATATTTACCATTGGAGGAGAGTATAATAAACGTGTAAGAAATTGTAAAACATTTCAACTGGCAAAAGATGATACTTATATTATTCACTACGTATCAACCATACGGATTGTGATCCTCTACGAGTAACAAATTTTAATATTAATAATGCTAAAGCATCTATATATGTGATTCTCCCCCCTCCCCCAACACCCTCCCATCTCGAAACTTGTTAGAAAATTTGTTGCGAAAAATATTACCTCAGCCAGGATTTGAACCTGGACCTCCCTACACTCTAGGCGGGCGTCGTGCCAGTTCGACCACCGAGGCATGTGATAATATTTATCGCAACAAACGCTGATGTTAAGAAGACATATTCATTTCGTGTACCACCATCTTTAGGTCGAGGTGGTGTAATAAACAGAAAGTATAAAGACAGAGAGTATAATAGTCTTATCTCCCGATGTTGAAGCATTGCCTCATACTGTGCTTCGTCAATCCATATGTACTGAAAAAAAACACTAAATAATAAAAAACACAAATCACTACTTACTCTAACGCGTGGCATAATATTAAGCATGCCACGCTCGTTGAGCCATTGTTCGTGAGGGTGTGAAATAAGGAAATTTAGACTTACAGAATTTGACTGTAATACTGGTTACTAATGTACAGACTGCGGTGGACAGTATAAGAACTCATTATATAGTAAAGATGTATGTGTTTTATCTGCGAGGTATCATTTTATGAAAAAAAATCCTATCAAAAGTAAAATGAGAAGACATAGTCTTATGATATTTTATAGGCATGAGAAAGAATCCCGTCACGCGAGAAGATCATATTTAAGCATTTTTTATCTATTGTACTTACACTTTGACTATCGAATCACTGTTGTACATCTATCGAACCACTATCGAAGCACTGTTGTACATGTATTGTACCACTGTTGTACATCTATCGAACTATCATACTAGAAAATAAAAACTTTCTGGTTCATGTACGTTTGGTTCTGATGAATCGGAACATAATAATTCATACTGTTTCCTTCATACATTTTTTCTTTCTTTCACAGAGTTTTGCAGTAGGTGTTGTCGAATCACTCAGACTAATGCAGTAACGTTGTCAAAGCTCTTTTTAATTTGTATACCATTCTACCAGTGCATTTTTTAATGGTGTACTCAATATATAATTCACTTTTTTCTGCTATGATATCACGGCGTCTTCATCCAACATATTATTCCAAGCACGAGAATGAAACTATTCATATCTTCAAATTATAGATAATCTTATAATACTTCGATTCAATACATTATAATATTTTCGCAATAGTTTATATAACTGTGTACAAATAGGACACGGATTACACGGCGTTACTTGATACAATGAATATCTGCATTCCGAACAGAATAAACCATCAATGAGTACATATGGGCTGGTATCATGCATTCGAACAGCACAAAGACGAGAAAATAGTCCACTTATTCTTACGATACACGAGCAAAACTTTGCAAAATCCGCAAATAGAAATATATGCAGCATCTTTTTCAACCTATCCAAGGAATTAATTTCAGTTTAATTTAAAACTCGACGTATTTCTTCGGTAACATCATTTTTGATATTGCTGTTATAGCATGAATCATCCAAAAGAATTTCGTCTTCATCGGACATTTCTTCTTGCGGATCATTTTCTACCCCCATCATTTCATCCACATAAGCTCCGATATCTTCTACCTTTATCAATTCATTCTCGAAAGATACAACTTTCATTTTTTACTTCCAACAAGAAAGTTCTATATCCAACTCTTGACTGTACAATTAGCAGCGCGAGGTATCCCATGTAATCCTCACAAATATTTTTTCTGCAGTAAGATTAGACAGAACCTAACCCACTTTGTACATATGTTAAAAATGCAAATCTTGCGATTTCGCGTAGGTCAGTGGTATCAAATATGATATCTTTGTCAAGGACAATTGACATGTCGCGACGTGAGATTACGTCATCGGACACGTATTAAAAATGTGAATTTTGCAAAGTCAAGCGCCGATGTACGGCAGCTGCGATGAGATCATACAGAGTTCACTTTAGATAGAATTCTCGCGATTTCGCGTAAGTCAATGGCACCAAATATGATACCTTTGTCCTTTGTCAAGGACAATCGACATGTTGCAACATTTTTCACGTTGAGATTGGACACATTTTAAAATCACAAATCTTGCAATTTCGTGAAAGTCAAGCATCGATGTACGGCAGCTGCGATCATGCCGATTAAATCCAGAATGTGTTAAGATGGTTCTAAAAAATAATACAACGAATTTGATGTAATTCAAAATCCTCGGCTGCAATAAGATCACTCCATTGAAGACGTGTTAAAATTGCAAATCGTGCAATTTTATAAAAGTCAATCGTCGATGTACGGTAGCTACAACGAGATTAATCACAGGATTACAAAATTCACTTTATACACGTTTAAAAGTAAAAATATCATTTGACACATGAAATTAGACATCGGCATCAGCAAAAATACATCTTATTTATGAAAAAATATCGAAAATATTGAAGAGAAAAATGATCAGAGAATTTGTATAAAACTGCGATTCATCGACTCATACAGATTTTTCAATATCAATCTCAACAAATTGGTATCTTTTCTCAGTAAGGATAAGCTACGAATCATGCAATATAAATTTCGTAAATTCATGTTTATCGAACGCGGTATACGAGGTGGATTAAGTCAATGTTCCAAGAGATATGCGAGAGCCAACAAGTACATGCAGATGCAGTCGTACGATCCATCGAAACCATCGTCGTATCTGATGTATTTTGATGTAAATAACTTGTATTGTTGGGTATTGTGTCAATTACTGCCCTATGCTGATTTTCAATGGGTCGATGACGTATCCAATTTTTACATTATAGAGGTTGCATTGGATTTCTCAAAAGGTTACATTCTCGAGGTGGAGTTGGAGTACTCGCAACATCTTCACGACCCGCGCACTGACCTACCGTTGTGTCCGTCGCACGATAAGCCGCCCGGTAAGCGGCAAGACAAATTACTCGCAACTCTATATGATAAAAAGCATTGCATCATACATTATTGTAACCTGCAGCAGTGTATTCACAGAATCATCATCAAACCACTATCGAATCATTATCGAATCTCTATTGAACCGCTTTTGAACTATTGTCGAACTACAATCAAATCACTATTTAACTACAATCAAATTATCATCATACTACCATTGATCGATTTTTAATTATATACAAGGAATGGGAAAAGGAATAAAAGAGTAATGTTCTGATATTTTATTCTTAATAAAATTTTATTTTACTTGTTACGGGGCTCGTCATATCTGGTCACAATATTTTGAACGTATGTGACATTTTGTAACCCACGTTGCACGATTTCATTGTAAACGATACGAAGAACATCGCGATCGTTAGTAAATAACTCGATTAAAACACTTTACGATAACGCGTAAAACAGAATGACTTACTAAAAATTTAATTGTTAAATAAAGCCTTTCGCGAAAGATTTCGCAAACGGAATCGCCATACGCTATTACAAACACACCGTAGATATGACAAACGAGGCACAGTGGGCGAAATCCGGAAAAAATAAACAAAAATCGGTAACTCAGTGAATTCTGCAGTAAATTTTTTGAAAATTGGTATTCCTAGATTGCTTTGGGCGTAGATTTCAAATTTTAAATCAAAATGATCAAATTCAAAATGGTCGATTCAATATGGCGGACCGAAAGATCAAAACTAGAAGAATTTTTTTGAAAATTGATATACCTGAGTTATTGGGGGTGCTAATTTCAAATTTGTATTTGAAATTGTGGAATTCAAAATGGCTGATCCAATTTGGTGAAATCCGGAAAATATGGACAAAAATCGATAACTCATTGAATACTGAATGAAATTATTTGAAAATTGTTAAAATTGTAATCCAATGTGTATTTTTGGGGTCGCTGATTTCGAAAATCAAATTAAAATTGTAAAATTGACAATGGTGAATTTAGTATGAAAGACATTTTATACATATATTAATGATGGTCTCTGGATTGTTAATATTGAATATTATCTTCAAATTAAACAGTGACTGGGATTGGTTCAATTGCTATTTTAATTATATTTAAAAATATATGCAATTATAAGCCTTTTCACCGCGACAAGGTACCAGTCTAAGAAAAGGTTTTTTGTGTTTTTTTGCTTTATTTTTTGTTTTTTTTTTACTTTTTTTATTAATTTGTAATCATTAATGCGGGAAATATTTAATTTTATGTAGTTAACACAACTTTATTCTACCTGCATCTCCACAGGAATATTATGATGTTCAAGATTTTCAAAGCAATCTTCAATATTTAAAGATGCGTCAGAAATATTGTCATCATTATCTGAATCTTCTGAAACAGCGTTATCATTATTTTCATTGTTATTCATATAATTTAGATCGGCCCACTTGATTAATTTTTTTGCTTTAATTGATAATTCTTTTATTATTTTATCTTTTTGTAATCTATTAGCACTAATAATAGGATCCGACGAAATGAGAAGATAATTCATTATGTCTTCATTATTGTTTTTACGAGAACAAGTTCTACTGTTATAGCGTCTAGCAGCTTTAAATATTTTATTTCTAGACTCTTGAGCCTCTTCTGAAAAATAACCTATAGGTAGAACCAATTTCCGCATAATATTACTACCATGTAGTAGCACTTTATGTACAGAAGGGGGCATTCTGTACCACCCGTACAAATTAATAAACAATTCTGCAGTTTCTCTGGTATATATTTCAAATTTTTCTAAATTTACTGATAAACCGCTTGCCATTATATGTAAGATATTTCCAAACCTTTCTATAAGTGTCTGATTGATTCCAAGTACATTAGAAACAATCGCAGGATTCGAAAAAAATTGCCTAACAGTATTGCCATCATTGGTAGTACCGTGTCTTTGTTTCACAACATCAACCGTTATAGATAATTGCAATTTTAAACCATCTTGAATTTGTTTCTTTCTGTTTTGTTGTAGAACTTTATTACTTCCTTTAGCACAACCTTCTTCAAAATCTAGGTTATACGAAATGTGTAATAAACACTCCATAAGTCGTATCCAGCAATGAAGGGTGGATAAACCAAACTTATAATGTTCTTTGTTAATTCTTAGTTCTTTTATATACTGTAAATCATGTATATGTTTTGGGCTTACTCGACAAATATTGCACGATGTCGTCGATTTCTGGTCCGTCAACACGTTACACACTTTTCCATCAATCATGGTACAATACAAAGTGTGAGTGACTTTGAAAGATTTATTTATAACTTATTTTCCACTGAAGGCTGCAGATTATTAATTTCATCCATGTAGAAATTGTAATCCTCTAAAGTGTTGGATGGTGTTTCTTTGGCAAATTTAAATTTAAGTGGTCTGCAAAATCTTACAGACGATGGTCTATCGTTTCTCCGTAAAACACGACTACTATCGTGACTGTCTGTCTGTCATTAACGGCACATAGCATATCATAAACACTGTACTGTCAGACATAACTTTTGTATTATCGTCGTTATTTGTTGACCACTTTTGCTTAAAATTTTGTTGGCCAGAAGCACCATCCATTCCCTACTTTCCATGTAAAGTTAACCCTTCAGTGCCTATATCGAGAAAATCTTGGTTTGGTAGTGATTTTATGATTTGAGATGTAGTGTGATCTAGCAGGGATTGCAATTTGATTTTAGCACCATTTTCAGTTACAGTTATATTTCGAGGGTAACATTTTTTTTGGCAGCCTGAATCTTCGCATAAGGGGGATAAAGTTTATCTCCGAATAACCGTTCATTATAAGTTCGAAGCAATTCATATTTTCTTCTTGATAGACCTAAGTCTATATACATTGCTAGAATTTTATTTATAAATGTTTCTCTATCTTGTTCATTATTCGGTAGCAAATATTTACAGCGCATTTTATTGTTGGGCGCAACAGCTGCCCGCAACACTTCTTGGCTATACTTGCTACGAAGCTCATGTGACCGTCTTTTTTGGGTCTTGCTGCTACAATCTTCGTACGATTTGCGTGGACGACCACGACCACGATTTCCTGCATTGCCGGATAATGAGCTATCACTGGGAGTAGTAATAGCGGATCTGAGATGCATGTCTTTAAATGTTATTTTAATTTTGCTTTCCCTAAACTTCGTGTACTTTCTCACAAAGTTTGTTCGTGTTCGATTCGCATTTGACCAATATTTTGCGTATTGGGAAATAAAACTATTAGTTACATGCTTTTTAATTTGAAAAAGTTGCGTTTTATTATAGTTCTATCTTTTTTTATGTACCCCATTATTGTTTCCAGATGTGACTTTCTTTTATTATTACTATTCCAAATACACTCACATAAAATTTTATTTTTAAGTATAATATCTGCCATCTTTTTAACTTCATAAGCAACCTGAATCTGCAAGCAGAATGAATCCAGAATTCTTAAAGATAAAAAATATATATAAAGATACAAAGAAAATAATTTTAAAAGGGAAACAATTTTATAAAGTAAAACGATATTAAGTAAAAAAAACAAGCAATAGAACTTTTTTTCGCCAGTGAATAATTAACAAAAATGTTTATTAGATGTAATCGACACAACTGGCCAAATTTATTTAAAAATTCACAACGTTTCGACCATTGGTTCTGGTCCTCTTCAGGTGTTAATAAGTTATAATATATAAATTAAGACGAACATTCTATGAATGTGGGGTAGTGCCCAATGAAGCCAAAAATCTAGATTGAAGAGAAAAGAATATAAGATTCGCTGCCATAAATTACAAAAATTGCAAAAGATGAATTAAAGACTTACACGTTGTTCGAGTCAAGTCAGAAGAAGATATATCCGTAGTCACAGAAAATAAAATAGTTAAAAACTAAAAACTTTCGAAACTTAAAATATGTTCAGTAATTAAAGAACGTATTAAAAAGTACGTCTGTAACACTCAACCGTTGTCAAAAGAATAAATAAGCGAACAATACAAAGAGGACAAATTGATATTATGTATCATTTATTATTAAATTATAAGTCGCAGACAAATGGTCGGTATCCTTCTGTAGGTTGATCGTGCTTTTATGTTTTTTGATGAGAAACATTTCCGCGATCTCTCGTTTTTTCGTGTGTCTTTCTTTATGCAAAATTTCAGGACTTGACCAATTAATAAAGTCATGGTTATGAGAAAGACGATGTTCGCTTATTACTGAGTGGTTACTGAAATGCTTCTTAATATCAGCTTTATGTTCCTTGATGCGTGTTTCAAGATGTCTTTTCGTTTGCCGTATATAAGTAGCGTTACAATTGGAACAGTTAATTTTATTAACTGTTAAATTAATTCGGTTTGTTTAAAATCTTAGTGTTGTGCGTATCATTGTTATCATTGTCGTTGGTGTCAACAATAGTAATGCGATTATTAATTTGGTTTAATCGAATATTAATATGTTTATTAATTAGGTGTGTAGGAAAGCAATTATTTAACAGGATTTTTTTAACTATTTCGAGTCTTGAAAACGTGTATTAGAAAGTAAAATTGCACGGTCAACTAAATTTGTTATAATATTAACTCTATACCTAAAAAGTTCGAATGTAAAAAGGAGCACACAAGTGGCGTTGAATACTGTGTGGGACAGTACAACAATATATTTCGCTCATCAAAGCAGTACAGATTCCATTTTAGCATTAAATATATTTATTTATTAATAACAATTTCCTATTAACTTTAAAATGTCATGAACACATGCATCAATGAACTTGATTCAAGACATTTTTTACAACAGATTCACATAAATAGCCTTTCTCGATCCTCACCCTGGTATTCCCCTTTAACCGTCTAAAAATACCTACATTATTACATGATTAATATCTTTCCAACGGGCAAAAACGGACAAACGAGGTTTGTTTCTTAATTTAAAGGACACTTTAAGGAAAAGATTTATCCTAGTCTTGTTCGGACATAATTGGTCAAACTTATTAAATCGCGCATCGGAAATTTACTTTCTTTATGCAAAATCGAGCTAATACGCTAGTCAATTACTTAACTTGTAAATAATTAATAAACATATTTCAAAAAAATATTAAAAATTTTTTTATCGATACAGTTTATAAAGAGCTGCATAAGTGAATTTTTTGATAATTTTGCACGCAATTCTAGCTGTGTACAAGAAGTTTGAACAGACACAAAAATATTACGAAACTAAACGGATGAGCGTTAACGACAATACTTAAATGTAAATATCAACTTATATTTAATAACATTTAACATATTTTATTTGTTTTTTACGAACTTCAGGGTATTCTTAAAGCCGTAAAATAATTGATTTCGATTTAAACAAATGTTAAAAATCGATTTTTGTCCGGATTTCGCCCACTGAGGTATCAAAATACGCTGAGTTTATTTTCCAAGCTCTCGCTGTACTAAATGTTGCAAAAACACGCTATGTGTTATAAGAATCTTACTTTATTTCAGATTTCCTCACCACTACTATCATTTGGTCCAATAGACTTCTACTCGTCAGTTTTTAATGATAATGCACCACTTGCATCTTCAAATGCAATTGTATAATATATAATATAATATATAATAATATATAATAAGTATAATATATAATATATGTATAATATATGTGTATATATATATGTATAATATATATGTATATATGTATATATGTATATATATATGTATAATATATATGTATAACATATGTATAATATATGTGTCCTTACATATATTTATTAATTCTAAATTTATGACAACAATGTCACGCGATACGATTTCAAATAATTTGAATCCTTTTCGAAAGGCTGTTACCGCTGCGATGAGATCATCCACAAGAGTTCATCATACTTGTACACATTTCAGAGTAAAAAATCAGCAGAATGTAATATTTTGGAAAAGAAACTTTTAACAAGATATAAACATGTAGTTGCATGTACTAAATGATGCAATCGATGAGTCAAAAGTGCAAATAAGATGGGATGCTCTCATAGATGTCACGAATATAATACATGAAAAAAAAGACTGACAACCCTTAAGAAAAAATGCAGTCAAAACTGTTAAAAAAACTGAACACTAACTGGTGGATAACTGATTATTGAAACTGATGACGGCACGATCAGTTTATTGAAACAAGTTACTGATAAAAGAAACAGTTGTACCAGTTACTGATTAAAAAACTGTACACTAACTGGTGGATAATTGATTATTGTAACTGATCAATTGAACAGCATAGAAGTTTTATCAGTTACTGATCAATATAAAACTGAATAAAACTAGACCAATATTGACCAGTTTTTTTTATCAGTAACTCGTTTCAATCGTGCTGTAATCAGTTACAATAATCAGTTATCCAGTCAGTTAGTGCCCAGTTGTCATTATCAGTTCAGTTTTCTTTCACCAGTTCTATAAACTTTCCTGTGATAAATAAGAAATCTGCGGCTTAAGTAGTGTGATTAACTGTGATAAAA
>NJRP01002421.1:0-21313 GCA_003063835.1 Aphaenogaster floridana
CTGGCGTTGAAGAAAAAAAGAACGAGAAGTACAAGTGCGAGAAGTGCAAGCAACACAAACAGACCTATTGACTACGGTTATCATCCGATATTATCGTCGATAATTGAAGTTAAATATAGGATGATGTTAGCTCTATTTTGAAGTTATGGGATTTTGGCATGTCAAATGCCAAAATTAAATGCACACTGCTATACATTACACAAAACGTAATATTTTATACTTGTCATGCATAGGTAACGTATTTCATGCAATTTTATTTCGAAATTGTGCATAACGCTTTGAGGTTATGGAGGTTGAGCAGTGAATAATTTAAATTAATTTGATGTAATTTATTATTCTACATTGAGCCATAAAAACATTCTAGGCACGCCCTCATCTTGGCACAGTTGGCACTGCCATGGAAATATGATTTTTCCAAGCGGAACTTGTGGCGAATGTACAGAACACGAGCAAACCACAAAACTAAAGAATATGAAGGTCGCAAATTAGTGGGGTAATAAAAACATACTACGTTTACGCGAGTGTTACTTCTGTAGTAACTTACTCAAATTATCGATAATTCACTCCGCGTAAACGATTTGAACCCGTTTACGCGGAGTGAATTATCGTAAGTTACGATAATTTGAGTAAGTTACTACATAAGTAACGCCTCGCGTAAACGTAGTAACAGATAAAGAAAATATTTTTCAATTTGTTATGTGTTTTATGTTAACTCTAAATAATATTTAAACAATGTTTCACATTTACTGTAAACTATTTGGGTTATATTTTGATATATTTATTGGTTCATATATCATGTTATAAATTATATATATCTTCAATTTAGTATATACTGTTTAAAGTAACAAAATTTCTGTTTTTCAGTTTTTCAATGGAGAAAATGTACTACGTAGTTGCCGATGTAGAAAATTACAAAAATTTTTTACCCTTTTGCAAAAAATCTGAAATTACTTTGAAAACCGAAGACTTCCTGAAGGCCAATTTGGTAATTGGATTTCCACCTATAAGCGAAAGTTATACTTCGATGGTGACTACAGTATATCCAAGAATAGTTAAAGCTGAATGTAAGGATGGCAGATTATTTGATCATTTGGATACTCTATGGCTGTTTAGTCCTGGATTGAAAAACAATCCTCAAACATGTGTGATTGACTTCTCCTTGTCTTTTGAATTCAAGTCTGCCATTTATTCTCATTTGTCAAATTTATTTTTTAATGAGATTGTAAGACAAATGGAGAATGCCTTCCTTGAAGAAGCTGTAAGAAGATATGGTCAGCCATGTTTAAGGACAGTACGGTTGCAAAGATGACAAGAGATACTTATAGAAATCATTGAATATAGATAATATTAATTTTTTTAGCTTAATAAATTTATTTATTGTTACCTAACTTTTTAAAATAACTGTATGTAAATTTAACGAGATTATATAACAGAATATATAATGCCTTTTGATACAAATAATATAATAACAAATGTTAATTAAATTAAATGCTTTTAACTAAAGCATTTATTTTTAAAAAAATTTCCGAAACCAAAAAATATTTTCTTTTGAAAATCTAGTCAAATAAACTTGTATAATGCATATATACGAAGAATCAAAAAATTACGTTTAATATAAAATGTACAGCAACATATATAAAGTAGAGCATGTGTCTACTTTAATACCTCAGTATCATTTATATGTAATTATTATTACGTTATTATATTAGGTTATTAATAATATTAAATTTTTTTAAATTGAGAGATAGGCCAATGACGGTCATAGCGAATCTTAGTGCTCCAATAATATTAATGTGTGACTTTTTATAGAAAAGTCTATCTCTATTGGCCTATCTCTCGATTTAAATTGTTTATACATATATGCGGTCTTATCCTAATTATTATTTATACACGTTGGCCTTTCAATACGTTCTCTTAACATCCTTGTTTGTTGCGATAAATATTACCACATGCCTCGGTGGCTACGACACCCTCACGGATTGTAGGGAGATCTAGGTTCAAAACCTGGCTGAGGTAATATTTTTCGCAATAAATTCTTTACAGTTTTTCGGATTGGGATGGGCAGGGGGGAATCTTATAGATGCTTGTTAGCATCAGTATCATTAAATTGATTTTCAATTTAATGTGATATTCGAGAGCTGCGTTTCAAGACCGATAGTAACGGCGCGCAGTTTATAGAAAAGTCGCACATTAATATTATTGGAGCACTAAGATCCGCTATGACCGTCATTGGCCTATCTCTCGATTTAAATTGTTTATACATATACGCGGTCTTATCCTAATTATTATTAAATTTTTTATTAGTAATATTTATGCAAATATAAAGGAAATTTAAAACACATTTTTTTAAAGAGAAATAAAATTATTTTTAGGCAAAAAAGTTATATGATTGGCAAGATGTTTTGCACGAATTGTTAATATTAAAAACAAATGTAATATTAGGTTAAATAATACATGTACAATTATATATTATTTTCTTTCAACTATTGTCCACATGTTTTTTCTAAGTAATCTCACGTCTTTTTTTGTTCCATCTTAAGGATTACATAAGTACACTACCGTTCATAAGTTTCTGAACACCTTTAAAAATAAAATATATTTTTGCGCAATTTTTTTTTATTTTAGCAAAATAATTTGATTTTTTAACTATTAAAAGACTAAATTTTTTATAAACTATTTAAAAACTATTAAAGATCTAAGCTCTGAACTATTAAAAGAAATTATTGTAGTTATGTTGTTAAAGTGTTTAATTTTATTTTTATATAAGAGTATCTCCGGGAATTTTTATATATATATGAACGGGTGTATATTAATAATGTGAAAGACGAAATCTCCGTGTAACAAAAAAATTCAAAACTTTTTTAAATTGCAGGTTTCCTCATATATTTTATTATTTGTATTTTATAAATTGAAATTTTGCAAACATCGTTTAATATCAAAATTTTCGTACAGAAAAGTTATATTGTTATATCTTTTAAATTAAATATGTGATTAGTCGATTCCTGTATCATGTGTTTTTAAGCCGTTGTGTAAATCCATTTGAAAAGACCCTAAGGCTGGGTCTACAATAGGGTGTAGTAAGCTTTAAGCCCTAAGAAATCTGTCTCTTATACACATCTAGATGTGTATAAGAGACAGGCTTTAAGCCCTAAGAAATTGACCAATCACACAGTAGAATTTGAGAAGAATAAGCCTGGGTCTACAATAGGGTGTAGTAAGCTTTAAGCCCTAAGAAATTGACCAATCACACAGTAGAATTTGAGAAGAATAAGCCTGGGTCTACAATAGGGTGTAGTAAGCTTTAAGCCCTAAGAAATTGACCAATCACAATAGAATTTGAGGAAAATAATCGACTGTGATTGGCCAATTTTTAGGGCTTAAAGCTTACTACACCCTATTGCAGACTCAGCCTAAAGCGTAACTAGATTCGACCAATCAGAATGAAAAGATCTTTATTACTTTTATCTTGATTGGTCAAATTCCGTCAAATCTTAACATATTTTCAATCCTCGATGTATTTGATACTTTGCTTTTTAAATTATTGAAAATTATTTTATCATACTTATATAAGGTTTGTTTTCTGTTCCTGCTGCACTAGTTCAGAGTTTATCATTTTCTTTCCAAGTAAAAAGTTGTGGAGTAAAAAAGATAAACTCTGAACTAGTGCAGCCAGTTCAGAAACAGAAAACAAACCCATAATTGCAACTTGTGTTGACAAATCGCGGTTGGTACATACGCGTTAAAAATTTCGATATTTAGTTTTCCCTTCATCGTATCGAAGCTCAAGTTATATGTAGCATGGTAAACTTCTAAGGGCTCAGACACAATGAAAGGAATAAGGAACAAGGAATTAAACATAAGGAATTGGGATGTGGAAGAAGGAAGAAGGAAGATATCTTCCTTCTTCCTTCTTCCACATCCTAATTCTCTATGTTTAATTCCTTGTTCCTTATTCCTCTCATTGTGTCTGAGCCCTAAACGTTGTTTTGCGCATCAGAATTATGCACATACAATATTGATATACAGACGGCGTGAAAATTCTCTGCATTAGGATTCTCGTATCGCGGCCGTAGCGAGGCTGTGGCACGTCGGTCGAATCTAAAAAGTAGACTTTTATTCGTGTGCTCAAGGTCGAGTGTCACACGCTGGACTGGAGTTGCGCGCGTCGAGAGCATACGACTGGAGTCGCCTCGTGTTGACGAAGTACGTACGTGTATACATGTGCATACACATCGCGCGTCGTTCCGTTCCACGAAACGTGCGGTATAAAAGCGGACCATGCGCGGCCGAAGCGATGCACCGTCGGAATAGCAATGAGCTGCGCAACGGGCGATAGGTGTGGCGCGTGAAAAAGGAAAGGAAAGCGCGTCGCCGAGTGCCGCGAGTGACCAAAGAGAGAGAGAAAAAGAGAGAGTGGCGTAGTGCGCACGTGTGCGTCCTGGGAGGATGAACAAGTTCGACGAGGTGCGCGACATCGTTTCGTTCCCTCGCCGCGAATCGTCGTCCTGAGGAGGCTTTCGCGTGTCGACCCGTGACAGGTGATCCCGTGAGAGACCGTGACATCCGTCGATCCTTCGCGCGTGTGCCAGTGACGCGTGTCGTTCTTGCCAGTTCCTGCGCCTATGCGTCTCTATTCGTCGCGCGCTGATCTACGTAGTAGCGGCAGTGGAGGGGGCGACAGCGGCGCCGGCAGCGGCAGCGGCGACGGCGACGGCGGTAGTGACGGTGGCGGCGGCGGTGGTGGTAGCGGGGAGGGACGCGCGGCGCCGAGGGGGCTTCGTGCGCCACGAGCGAGAGAGTGAGGTTAGCTTGTGTGTGCGTCGCGCTCGCTCTCTCTCTCTCTCTCCCTTTCCCTCGCACGCGCGCGCGCACCCGATCGCGGCTCCGTCTCGCTCGCTCGCTCTCGTCCGCATCTCGCGCGCGCGGGGGCCGTCGCGCTCTTCGTGTCTCTCGCACGCGCTCGTACACTCGCTCGCTCGCTCGCTCGTCCGTCCGTCGGCTGGCGCGCGCGCGCGCGCGTTAACGGAATTCGCGATCGAGCACGCAGGGACCACCGACTAATGTTTAAATGGACGCATCGTCCATTATCACCCAAGTGTCGCGGGATGACGAGCTAGGCGCGTTCAACAGCGAGAAAGGTGCGTATCACGTAAATAGATCCCGCGCCACCCTACCCCTCCCCTCCCCTCCCCCCGCGTCCGCAATGCTCTCCGCCAGATGCTGCCGGGATTTGGTTGCCCTGCACCTGTTACGGTACCAGTGTCCGCGTTTCTCTCCTCGTCCTAGGCTGCCCAACTTCATCTCGCGTCTCCTCCTCCCGTCCTCTACGCGAGCAACTTCTCGCGTGTCTCCCGTGCTGCCCCCCCCCCTCCCCCCGTCCTCTTCTACTCCTCATCTGTATTGCCATCCCTTTTAAACCCTTGTCATCCTGCGTCGTGCGTCCTCCGAACGATCTCGCAAATTTCCTCAGTTCCTTATGCTATGGCATGCCCTTTAACCTTTCACGCGGCTTTCATGAGAAGCTCTCTAGCAATAAGGGCAAGCTGCAAAGAAGACAGCAAAAAAACTTACTATAAAAGGTTAATTGTGGCACATCACTTCCATGATGTACATATGCACGAGATACAAATGCTTATTTTGGAGTAGACTGAACTTCTTGGTTTGACAATAGGTTTGTTTTCTGCTCCTGAACTGGCTGCACTAGTTCAGAGTTTATCTTTTTTACTCCACATTGGAAGGAAAAAGATAAACTCTGAACTAGTGCAGCCAGTTCAGGAACAGAAAACAAACCTAATGTTATCCATTGAGTTTTAAGGTAGAATCTAGATCAGGTATCAATTCTGATCAACATATTTTTTTGTTGGCAAAATTTGAAGGAATATGTCTTTATGGTGTATACATGTATGTATGCGTATATGTATAGAGAAAGAGAAACATTATAAATACATATGTATCTTAACAAGTTAGCCTATAAAACTTTAGCACTGTCACTTTCTAAAACCACAACTTGCAAATATTAACAAGTTTCTAATGCTTTCACTAACTTTCGTCCCAGCATATATTCCATGCATACGATAAGCGTAAGATGTAGCAGCGCATCTGGCCTAAGTCTGCTCAGAATATGTAATTTAAGGAAATACAATTTGCATTGCATAAACCTAATTTTTTTTCAAATCTAATTAATCTAATTTTTGTAATATTTGCATGACACATCAATTGACACATGGTGATTAGTTATCTTCTTTCTGTCTCACTATAGCCCAGTTACCTCGAGACAATGAAGCAGCCAACAATACTTCGTCGAGTGGCAAGAAGCCGAGGGGACGTGGGCTCTTGCGCTCACTGCTCTGCTGCTTTGGAAGAGGCCGTGGTGGCAGTTCGAAGAGCTCCAAGGCGAGTTCGTTACAGGGAGATGGTCGTGGCTCACCACCACCTGGCACCGGATCCCCAAGATTTCTTCTACCGCCGGTTAGGCACCAAGACATGCACAAAAAGTGCATGGTAATTGATTTGGACGAGACTCTGGTGCATAGTTCTTTCAAACCGATCAACAATGCGGACTTTGTTGTTCCTGTAGAGATTGATGGAACGGTACATCAAGTGTACGTCTTAAAGAGGCCTTATGTGGACGAGTTTTTGCAGAGAATGGGTGAATTATATGAATGTGTATTGTTCACTGCAAGCTTGGCTAAGGTAGGTTCATAAAAAATGAGAAATGTTATAGAAATAATTATCTTGTATTCTTGATAAATATATAAAATAAGTTTTAGTTAGATTATTATATAATTACAAATGTTCTTGCAATAATTGACTGCCTATATAATGTTTTATTATCTACTTGTATAAAATTTAGTTCGCCACAAATTAGTTAGCCAGTGAAAGATAGATGCAATAGATTAAAAACATTCTATATAGTATATAAATTGTATTATTTAATTATCTATATTATATTATTATATATTTCACACAACAAATGTCTTATTAGATGTAGGATTAATTTATTCTTATAGAGATAATTATTACTAGAAAATAACTTCTGCTATAAAAATTTTAAGAATAACATTTGCCAAAAAAAAATTACATAGAGCTAATTTATATAATGAAACTTTAAATAAAAGATTCCACAAATTATTTAATTAATATTTGTAATATTTTGCAGTATGCAGATCCAGTGGCGGATTTATTAGATCGATGGGGTGTATTCAGAGCAAGGTTATTCAGAGAATCTTGTGTGTTCCACAGAGGAAATTATGTTAAAGATTTGAACAAATTAGGTCGGGATTTGCAGCAGATCATTATTGTAGATAATAGTCCTGCCAGTTACATTTTCCATCCAGATAACGCGGTAAGATATACCTATAATGATATATTTAAAAAAACTAATTTCAATAGTAAGGTAAATGTCCCAGTGACCGGACGCGAATAATATAATAAAAAAGCATTTGAGATTAATAATAATAATAAGAGTTCTTGCACAAGTGTCTGGATAAAAGTTCGTGTCCGGTCACTGGGACATTTAATAAAATTAATAAAATAAATAAAATTTATATGTATCAACGCTTTTATCTTCGTAATCAAATAAGACATCAAATGAGAGACATCGAGGCACCATGAATTTTGGACGATTAATAATAAAGATGATATATATATTCTTTTATAGGTTCCAGTGGCATCTTGGTTCGATGACATGACGGACTCCGAGCTACTGGATCTAATCCCTTTCTTTGAAAAACTCAGCAATGTGGAGAATATCTATACGGTGCTGTGTAATAGCAATCATCCTTACAATCAGATACCCGTGCATGCGGTGCAGAGCAATCAGAGCCTGCCGACTTCAATTTCAATGGCTGCTTCCTAGCCCCACCTGAATCCTGGCAACACAGCCAGTCTTGTCGCTCAATGCACCTTCCGGAGGATCCTGAGGGGACTGCTCCATGTGACCCACTCGCTATGTGGTGAAGGACCTCGAAGTGCCCCCCCTCGTTGATCTTTGGAAAAACCGCTCCAATCAGCGGAGCCAAATGTCTTATATCTTGAAAGCGCGTCATTTAAGTCGACACACAGTCATAGCTGCTGATATCCTTCTTCCTGGTGAGCAACGCAACGAAGACTGAGTCAGCTTCGAAGCGCGAGTGTTCTTCCATTTTACACCAAATGTTAAAAATGACGAACTATATCGATCTTGTCCGTGGGCAGACTGAAAATATGTCTGTACTCAACAAGAGAACTTAGCGAAGGATGAAACCAGGAATCTCCATCAAGCAGAAACTGCTTACAGAAAAGTTGATCGATCGCAAGAGAAAAGAAAGCGATAGTTAGGGTGATTACCGATGGTGATTATATATTGAAAAGATGTGAAGTTATAAGAAGGAGAGAAAGTAGGAGAAGAGACGAAAAGAAGAAAAATCGCTCCGAGTCGTTTGATGGGCCATGCCGTTGTTGCCGTGTAGTTTTTCTATTCGAACCAAGACACTGCAAACTTTGTTCACTTAGATTCGATTATAAAGAAGACATCAATGCTCCGACTACGTTTATGAATGCTTCTGACCCAACTTACAGAATGCGTTGAAAAAAAAGAAGGGTAACAGTAGCAGGTAGAATTTGAAATATATATTTTACTTGTTAAAAATTTAAGATGCGAAAATTTTATTTTAACTGTTATTTTAATTATTTAAAATAATATAAAAAGATCCATGATATTTTAAAATTTAGCATCAAAATATTATAGGTTTTAAAGAGCGTAGATACAAAAATGAAGATGGGAATCTAAAGGATCATAGATACTAATATCTATTTAAAAATTCGGAAAAATAAAACGTTTAAGTATAATACAGGATTCTAAAATTTTGAAGAAATAGCACAAACGCTATAGAAATCTAGAAATTTGTTTTTATAAAAATGAAATGTTTTGCTTCAACTGTTTAAGAAGCTTTGAAAATTAAACATGCAAGCTTGATCTCAATGAAGCCCAAAAAACGTTTTAAAAATGAGAATATAATTCAACAAGATTAAGAGGCTCAAGTTTATAAGAACATATTGTCAACAGTAGAATACTACTCGTTTTACACTGCCGAGGAGTAGGAGTATAACAACTTTTTGCATATTTTATTAAATTTTCATCTCTACATTTATAGAATGTCATAAATCACTAGAATCATAAACACACGCTAAAAAATATCTTTAAAGCCTTTTATTCTACAGAAATCGATATCATAACAAAGCTTATTGTAAAATCTATGCATTCACGAAACTATAATTATCTAATTGCCGTTATTAAATATATCACCTAACATCTGTAAAGCATCCAACAAAATTACGGCTTTCGAAAAATTTGTGCGTAAATTAAACATTTTATTAATATTGCATTTGAGTATTGCGTTAGGTATCTCCTGCTGCTGATACACATCTTTTATAGAACGCTCTGTATGTGGCATTTAAAACGGTGACATTGAAATTTTACAGGGTACGTACTACTATTTTTTTATCAACTATAATATCTACATGAACATTACCATTTTTACTTTATTTACCACAGTCTCATTGTTAAGTAAATAATTGTGCTTCTTTCTGATATATTTATTGGAATGAAATATTTTAATTAGATTCATATCTCTGAATATATTAATTTTTGCTTTTATCCAGCAATAAAGTTCTCTCTTGATGTTTGCCAAAAAGTTTCAGAGAATTAAAATAATGATAAAAAATGCGGAGTTTTTAATAAATGTAAATAAATTAAATTTATTGAGAAATATTAATTAATTGGTTTGCAGAAACCTTAAAGAGGTCACATCAATAATAAATTAAATGAGCTGTTTTGCTGAGAGAAAAGAAGAAGAAGAGAATAAATCAAGTAATTAATCGAGAATAATCATGAATCACACATATTGTTGCCAATATTGATATAAACTGAAAGCTGGGCCAATGCATATCATTCTTTCCCTCCAAGCTATGAAGTTACGTCATGGTTGACCATTCGTTTTTTTGGAGCAAAAAGATACTTGATTCAGTAATCTGGAATGGATTCTTGTAAGAACTACAATTTAGGCATTTATCTTATTTGTTGAAATTGAATGTACATATAATCAATTATATATATATATATATATATATATATATATACATATATGTGTATCAATTTATATATTTATTTAATATATATTCAATATGTTTTCAATATATATTATTTAATATATATGTGTATATGTATACACATGCGCGCGCGTGCGTACATACGCACACACGCACACATTGAATATGTATATATACACAAAATTTATATTTGCTACTTAAATAATCTCGTTTTTTTATCTCAAACTTGCTGATGTACTCTTACCCTATCTTACTACTAACAACTGCCAATTTGAATTATCAGATATATGTGACTGCCAATCTGCGCAAAATATATCAGGGAAGTAAAAGGAATTGGAAAGAAAGAAATTTATATACATCGTAAAATGGAATTCCGATTTTAGTAATTTCTGTGATCAAAGAAGACATCAATCCTCTGATTAGCATTCTTTTCTAGATTTTATAATTCTTTTTTTAACTCATTTATTTTGAAAGCGAAACGTATGTTTAATATATATAAAAAAAGACATTTTTTAATGACTTTCACGACAATTTAACAATTAACAATTTTCTTGCTCCAATGAAACGAATTGCACGATGATGTCATTAACAAATTAGAATAATTTAGATGTAGCCCATGTGAGGGGCAATAAATAAGCAGCAGTATATCCCTACGCGTATGTGCATATATTTACTAATGCGTAATTTATAAACAATCACAGCTGCTTAATCGAATATAATGAATGTACAAAGTGCATTGTACTACCATAATCAATTCAAATTGTTATTATTCGTGCTTTTACTTCTGTTAATATTATTATTAATATAACTATTATTGTAAGTATCGACGCTGATGTCGTCATTTAGGTGCAAAAGAAGCTAAATGTTTTTATTCTGAATACCTTGCTGTTGCTGAAAAATCATGTTTGAACTGACTGATCAGAAAATGTTTCCCAAAATCACAATTCTAAGTGAAAATTGTAAATTTTTCAAATTCTTGCATTGAAATGGCGGCACTATTATCGATATATTCAATGAGTTAGTATATTGATTATCAATATCAGCTTGTAACCAACTCGGCTGCGTCTGCTGTTTTATTTTTTCTTCCTTCGTTTGAATACAGGGTGGATAAAAAATCGAGATACATCAATAATAACTGATAAAAATATAATCCCTTGTCGATGTAAACAATTCAGATGTAAAGATAAAAAATTTTAATTTATGATGTAAAGTCGTAAAGATTTGCTTTTCTCGGAAATCAAAATTTTGGACATCAAATGCTCTACATATTCAAGAACAATATTAATATGATTGAAAATAATCATGTGTTATTTTTAGTCTCTGAGTGATTTACTTCTATGATTGTATGATTAACGAGAAAGTTTATATGTATATATTGGATATTCTTTTCGATATGAAACTCTCTCCGCTTTGAAAAGACTAAAACTACCTATGCAAAATATTTGTTTCTTTTTTTAGTTTTTTAAATTAATTTATCAGAAAATTGTCTTCCTCCAACTGTAACAGAATTTTTGGACTACCCTGTATTTTGGAATGTCTTATTAATTTTTATCAACATGACCGAGAAATCCGATCGTTCGGATTATCATTTCTACTTAAAATAAGGAAGAGATATATATAACGAAGAGATTTTTTGATGTGGCTTCCAATTCTTCCATCCTTCTGTACTTAGTAAGTGTGCCGATGTTTCTTGTAAACGTTATTATGCGCCAACATGTATCGTAATATTCTCTTTGTAATAACGCCCATCGAAACGACTCCGTTACGTACGACCGTCATACATCTGTTCCGGGACAAATCTGTGCACGATCCAAGGATCCGAGAATCCATAGGTCTAAATATCCAAAGGTTGAACAAGAATGAGAGAAATTAAAAAACTCCATGGATCTCTGTCCAGTCGAGATATTAGGAAGGAGTCGACGATATTAGGAACGAAATCGTCTATTCTAAAATTTGAGACTAAGGATTATAAAAATCCACGATTCCATCGATATATCTAAGCGTGCAATGATCCAACACTGTGTTTTGTGATACTTAAAAAAATTCACGTTAGTTTAGTAATCTATGATTTAGAAACTAAGGATCGTGGATAGAACGATTAAGAAGAATTTTATCTTTAAGATATCAGAAGAATTGAAAGCTGTCAAAAATTCAAGAATCAGAAACAAATCAGCCGTAAGAAATCAAAAATATATCTAGAGGCATTCGAGGATTTAAGAATGTAGGATTGAAAGACCGAGCAGTTTATAAATTGGTCGGGCTAGAATTCCAAAGAATTAAAGATCCAAGGACTTGTATGAAAGCTATGTAGAGTCTAAAAATTCAAGAATGCACAGATGCCTAGATCAAAATTGCACACCAATGTAATGAAGAATCTAAGGATTCAAGGATCTTAAAGCATTTTAGCTATAGCACAGCATTATTAAAACGTTATTGCGTATGAAAGGTCCATTTTTATTTTTTATCGATACAATCTCGAGGAGTTTGGCGAAGTTAGGAAGATATAGATTATATTATTAATAAGATGAATCTTGTAATTACAGAAACAAAACTATACAAGAAGTATGTACAATTTTTAAAAGGCGGTGCAATTTAAGCATCCATTTTATTTATTTATTCACAACAGATGTACGCTGGAGGTCTTTTTATATTTGTGGACATGAAAATTCGACATTTCGTACGCAAACACGTGATATCTCAGCATGGTTGAAGCAAGGAGAAACGCGAGTGAGAAAGCGTTGCCAATAATGTTCTCCCTCTTGAAATCGCAATCATGATTTCGGACCGCCTTGCTGCGCATAATGAAGCGACAAATGTGTAAAAAAAGTAAAATATATATATATATATATATATATATGTATGTGTGTGTGTACATATATATGTATACACATATATCTGTACCTCAGAGGTAAAAGATCGTATGTCCACTTTTTGTCAAAATTGAGTTAATACTTTATACTTTATATTTTATACTTTAGTTTATACTTTATAGTTTACTTCTTACTTTTATTTTATATCTAAAAAAATACACTCTTTCTCTATTTAAAATTTTAAACCCTGTATTCTCTAAATTTATAAAAATGGATATACGATTATTTACCTCTAAAGTACAGATATATATGTATGTATATGTACATATAAATACACATATACAAAGATACATATATATATACACATTCAAAAACCGGCAGAAGCAGAGAATGTGTGCGCGCGCGCGTGTGTGTACTGCGTTTGTATGTATCGTATGCATGTGCGTATGTGTAAAAAAGAAATGAAAAAAATAATAGCGTTCGAGGCTTCCGCCGAGCGACGGCCGCCGCGTCGAATTCAAGTCGAGCCGAGACTTTTTATATACAGAGATCCAGAAAATTTCTTAACAAAAGGAAAACGCGAAATAAAAAAAAGGGGAAGATAAAATGCGAGGGCGCGCGGCTTTTGCGCGCCGCATAAAATTAGGAACAATTGTATTATTATTATTATTATTATTATTATTATTATTATCATTATATTGCGCGAATTGTATAAAGGTTTTTTTTCGTGATTTATTGTTAACCCGTTGAAGGCCCGCATCGCCTTTCACCGCAATAAAGTAGCATGGTCCTGTATTCACATCGATGGCGTTTTGGCACGAAATGTGGCTATCTGATTATATTCCAGAATAGGATCTTACGATTATATACATGTATATATATATATATCCCCCTCTCCCTCCCCGAATAAAAATAAAACTCAGGGCGGTATTCATAGTTGGTTCTTATATTTAAGATCGTCTTAAGCACAATCTTAAGATGTCATAAACCAATTACAGAGCCGTATTAGCGTATTAAGCCGTTACTTAAGACGGTCTTAAAATAAGAACTGACTATGAATACCGGCCTCAGGATGGTATTCATAGTCTGTTCTTATTTTAAGACCGTCTTAAGTGATGTCTTAAGACACCAATACGGTTTTGTGATTGGTTTATGATATCTTAAGATTGTACTTAAGACGATCTTAAATATAAGAATCGACTATGGCCGGTATTCATAGTTGGTTCTTATTTTAAGACCGTCTTAAGTAATGTTTTAAGACACCAATACGGTTCCGTGATTGGTTTATGACATCTTAAGATTGTACTTAAGATGATCTTAAATATAAGAATCGACTATGGCCGGAATTCATAAATGGTTTTTATTTTAAGACCGTCTTAAGATGCCAGTACGGTTCTGTGATTGGTTTAACGTCTTAAGATTGTACTTAAGACGATCTTAAATATAAGAATCGACTATAAATACCGACCTCAGAATCGGATAGTCGCATTGGAATTAGCGGCGCTGAACAGGGATGTGAATATAGACTTTTCGAAACCTCTGGCACGTATCCGCGTTGCGCAATTAGCGCTAAATGTGGTTGTCCACGCTTCAGCTTCATTATCCACGTTGGACCGCGACCTTCGTATCGGGCAATTAGAACGTAGAATTAGTGGGCGGTTTATATTCAGCGATTGTTCGCGATCGCGGATACGCGCTTGCGAATCCAGGCTTGCTTGCAAAAAGTTGTTATTCGCACTACACATCTAGCGCTAAATGCGACCGGTCCTTAGTCCACGATCACGTTGATTATGATCTTTGTACGGCGGACACAATTAAGTACAATAGCGGTTTTACCTGTTTACGTTTTATGACTTTAGAAGAAGATCTATCGAGACAATCTTACGAAAGCATGTACAATCATGAAAGAAGGCGAAAGTAGAAAGCGTCGAAACCTTGAAGAAGAATCTTATCATCTTCATTTCTTACCCTTTATTATAAAATACGGAGAAGTTAGTCTGAAGAAACTTTGCATAACTCATAGCTAATTGATACGTGGCATTAATTGGCATGTAGTTTAATCTGACGAGTAGTAAATGTATAAAGTGATCCACACATTTGATATTAATATCTGGAATATGTTTTTATGACTTCAGAATGTCGTTAAACAAGCAGAAAAGAAACTTATCACGTCGCGTCGATGAGTCTCTTCAAACTATATCCTACTGATGTCCATTTCTAGCAATATAGATTAACTTTAATCTCGGTTTAATTTACTCTTTATTTTTTTCTAATTCTTAGAACTAGAAAAAGATAAAGAGTAAGTTAAACCGAGATTAAATTTAATCTACAGTGGTAGAAATGAACACGAGAGAAATTTCGTTTCCAAAATCCTATAGAAATATTCCAAATATAATAAAATGATACGTCATTTTTTGTATCGTCCAATTTGGCATGAAGTCTCTCATCTGATTTTATAATTTTTTATCTTACTTTTTAAATCTTTTGCTTTTCAGATCGTCATGATTTTATGTGCTTTTCTAAGAGCATAGGCTACCACGGGGAAATTTCTGTAGATTCCCTTGCTTCTCTGACGTCATCGAACTATATATATAGCCGAGAATCGATTATTATACCGCTTTAAAGTTCAGGATCAAATGACCACATTTAGCGCTAAACGCAGCGTTAATCTTAGAATACTAATCATACTTTTAAGACATTAACACTAATCATACGTTAAATTTACGTATGTTGAGATTTTTTTCTGAAAAAAATTGCCAAGACGAGAAAAATAAACTTTTATTAGAAATAAACCATGCTATTTTAATGGGTAAGAAAAACAAAAGAGAAAGAAAAGAAAAACAATGCTAAACTTAAATGCTATTTTTTTATTACGTATTATTAGTATTCTAGGATTAAATGGAAGTGTGAGTGCAAGGATTCCTCTTCGACGGATAGTCGTCACGAGACTATTTGTGGAAATAAGTATACTTGGCATAAACGACACAATATTAAAGGTAACTCGACGAGAAAAAAGAAGTAAAACTTGTGGAAAGTGATTACTTTTTCATATTTTTTTATGACCTTGAACGGGTTAAAGATTTTAAAATGAGTGAGAGTAGAGAACAAGGAGCACGCGTGTGAATATAAAATGAATGCCTTGATTTGTAAATAAAACTTCATTACTTCCATTAAATGCCGTTTTTATTGTGCATTCTTTTCAGTTGTTAGACACGTTTTATCATTCATCCTTTATTTTGTTACCAATCTCTTTGAAAAAAGCCCTCAAATCTTAATTAAAAATATATTACAATTAAGATATACAATTAAAATTCCGTAAAATGTGATTAAATATATATGTGATTGTTATTACATATGTTTATATAATAAAAACTGTTATCATTTTAGATATCAGAACTTATGAAGTAAATATTGGCAGTAACTCAGACAAGTTTAAAAATGAATATATACTGTATACATTATACAATTTAATTAAAGATAATTGCTTGTCGCGCCACAAATTATATATATATATATATAAAACATGTAAGTTAATGTTATATTTCATATACAAAAGGTTTATAGAACTATTGCACTCCCCTCCCCAATTCATAGATGCCAAATTGAAAGATATTTTACAAATTGAAGACATAAATAGTATCTCAACCATAAGTTGTATTAAAAAATGGTTGTAACAACCATGTCAAAATATTTGTAAATAACAAAACAGTAGCTTTGGTGGACTCTATACAGCTTACAGTAACAAATAATTAAATATGCTTTTTTTATATCGACATTAAGGCAGATAAGGCACTATAAGCACGGATGAGTATTTGATTAATCTTGAAAGATTCACATGGAAGAGCCCCAATCTCCGTTTATGTTGGTGGAATCCTCTTAGGATTCAGATCGTACATACGTCGCATCCGCTTTTTCAACTCTTGCGGAAATTTGTCGTAGCACTTTTTGCATGCAGGCTTTAGATCAAATTCGAAGAATTTCGTCTTCTGATTCATCTTCTGGTCGCAGAATGCGCACGCGAAATGATGGACGCACCACGCCTTGTTCAACGCTGTGAAAACTAGAAGAGACAAGTATTACATTAGGTTAAAAATGTTAATTCTCGCAGAAAAGATATAATTTTTCGCTTCTGACATAGTTCAAGGTAATTGCAATGAAAGACCAGGAACTATAAGAACTGCAGTTTGAGACTTAATAGCTAGAAAAAAATCCAAAAAGAATGACGAAAGTAAAAATCCGAAAAGACAAGACTATGGAAAACGAATTGTCTAAATTAATTTGTGATATCTTTAATATCTAATACATACCATCTCCAGCGATAACCTGATTACAGACGAAGCAGAGATTCCCAAAGAGTTGATGATAATGAGTCTCACAATAAGCGAGACCTTTCTTCTCGTAATGACGATGACCTAGGAAAGGTTTTTCGCATTTAGCACATACGAAATGCTCCACATGCCAATGCTTGCCGAGCGCCGTTACCACGCGTTCTTCGATAGGACGCCGGCAGGCGCCACAAATTGGGATTCCCATTTTATCGTGGCATCGCAAACAATACAGCTCGTTCTATATAACACAAAGTTTATTATTAAGACCGAATTAAATTGTGAAAACGTCTTCGTATGTATAATTACGAATTTGGAAGTGAAAAACGAATATATTATTTTGTAGATCGTCTAAAATTTACTGTTAAAATTACGCTTAAAATGTTATGTTTTGTTCACTATATGACGAATATATTTATATATTCTTTTTAGATATAATAATTTCTTATAAAATCTAAGGCTTAAATACTCATGACATCTCTCATCCATATGTTGTAAAAGGTTAACATAATCTTACCATTTCATTGGCAGCATAGCCAGGTCGAGAGCGGACTTCTCTGGCTTCGGAATTGAGTTCCACACCGCAAGTTGTGCAATTAAAATGATATGGGTGATAAAGCTCACCGCGGAATCGTAAAGGTTTGTCATCGATTACTCCGCTAGAAAATGCAAAAAAAGATATCAATTTAAACTTTAAAACAAATATTTTTCCATTACGTAAATTACAGTTATCTTCATTCTTTAGATTCTTTAGATTAATTTTTAGAAATATCTCTTTATTAAGAAGATAAACGCTGCAGTACTTAAAAAAATATAATTTCTTTTTTACATAAAATTAAAAGAAAAGATCGCCTACGCATCAGTTTAAGCATTTTAATAATGAAACATTTGAATATCAAACTGTACTATCTATGGTACCAAGGATACATCTTTTATGCAACAATAAAAACATACTGGCATTGATGGCATATATGTTTTCCAAGCACACCAGCCTTCACATTGGCATTGCATGTGTGGCATAAGGCTCTGCCTTGACATTTGATGAAGCCTGCATCTGCTAATTCACCGTTACATTCTTCGCAACGAAAGCATTGTGGGTGCCAGTTTGAATTCATCGCCTTAATCACGCGACCAATAACAAATTCACCTATCGCCAAAATGATAGCTTGATTAAATATATTTAAATGTTACTTCATATTTGACTATTTCAGAATTGAAAATTATACTTAAGCAATTAATGGAATTTAAATCTAACTTACCACACTTGCCACAGCATGGTGCAAACAGAACATGAAAGTCATGTTCGCAATATTTGTATCCTTCAAATTCATAGAAGATTCCATCTGGAAATGGCCGGAAGCATTGCGCGCACCTAAAATGATATTGACTCACGTGACTACAAAATCCATAAAATACAATTTTTATAACTATTTTTGTTTTATGGAAAATAACGAAGAAATCAACGTTCGGAGCATGCATCTTGTAAAAAAGAAAAAACTTCTCCACAAGAATGTTAATTTATAAAAATTGAAATTGAAAGAAGGATAGTACAAGAGCGGTATGTCAAAATTGGAAAATTACTGAAATTAAATAGCTAATGAAGAGAATGAAATGAATACATTTGAACATTTATGAAGTGAATACTATTCTATAAAACACTATTTAGTATATAAAAAACTATTCCATAAAAGAAACTAGTCATTTAAATTAACACAGTGCAAAAAGAATATACATATATATTTATGGACTTATAAAAATAAATATTATAAAAAAGCCAAAGCAGGCTGATTGCATGGTTCAATAATATATCTTCAGATTTTGTCATGGGCAGCTATTTTCATGAAGAGAATTATTTGGAATTCTTGGAAGACATAGTTACAGTTATTAATGTGTGTATGTATATTAATAACTGTAATATATTAAAAAGTATATCTAATAATTTTCAAAAAACCTCAATTATTGTGTGCAAGTTCAGATGATAATCATTTCGAAAACATATATCACTGAGTCATGCAACTAGCCGAATTGTTGGCCGTTTTTTATTATATCTATTTTTATAAGTTCATACATATATACTTTTGCCATACTATGTGCTAATAAAAATGATGAGTTTCTTCTACAGTATAGTGTTTAATTCATATTATTTTATCTACTCATTACAAAATAACGATTTATATATTTATTTTTAACAACTTCCCAATTGTTACACTGTATATACTTACACAAAACATTGCGGATGCCATAATTCACCGTTTGAGTTAACGATTTTCTCATGTGCGACGAAGCCTTCTCTGCAGCGGGAACAAAACATGTGATCCAACGACATCTCTGTAACTCTGTATGCAATATATACCACACATAAATTTCAAATATTTGTGGTTAATTAATCATTAAATAATAGGAACGCTATAAACATATAATATTAACTTTACAAGTTTAAATAGTTATTCGGTTAGTATGGACAATAATATACATACGTTCTCTTTGTGTTATCAGGAAAGTGTTCTTTGTGTTATCAGAAAAGACAGTTTTCTATTATGTTTGCAGTGTTATATCTTAGTAAACACCAACTAACAGTAACAAATATCAATATTATAATAATATTATAATTTCCTACTCAACAATGTAAGGCCCTGTGCACAATGGAGGAATATTATATATTAGGAATAGGAATTAGAGTTTTAGAATCAGTTTCCTCAATGAACACTATATAAATAATAAGTTATGTTGTGTTTCGTATACACATTTGTCTTATATCTTATTAATATCCATTATGCGTTATGTTCAATATTTATTGAGGAAACTGATTCTAAAATTTTAATTCCTATTCCTAATATCTAATATTCCTCCATTGTACGCAGGGCCTTAGGAATAGGAATTAAAATTTTAGAATTAGTTTCCTCAATAAATATTGAACGTAACGCACAATGGATATTAATAAGATATAAAACATAAATGTGTTATACGAAACACAACATAACTTCTTATTTATCTATAATGTTCATTGAGGAAACTGATTTTAAAATTCTAATTCCTATTCCTAATATCTAATATTCCTTTATTGTGCGCAGGGCCTAACTGTTACATACAACATGTGTTACATTTATATTGAGTGGGAAATTATAATATTAATGTAATGTCACTCTTACACTCGGTGTTTACCGAGACGATTATGTCTTATATATTTATGCAAAAAATTAACATTTCTCAAGATGATGCTTACCCTGGCATATTTTAACAGCAGATGACGATTATGTTTTGATGTTGACAAATACTCCTAGCTATCTTTTCTTTCTACTCGCCTGCGTTCAATCCGCTTGACACGATTTCTATTATTGGAACATTATTAAAAACGCATTAAAACAAATAATAAAGACTAATAGGAAACAATTTAATACACGCTGAATCAATATTTGACTTTTCATTGCAATTTCACATCATTCATTTTTGATCTTCCTCTGTAATGCATCGTCGTTTTATTCCTCTCGGATATTTTTCTTGTTCTATACTTATATCTTATCTCTTTTTATTAGTCATCTACTATCGATTTAATAATTTTTTTGTATATTTAGTTTGTTAAATATTTATTTTAATTTGATAAAACACATAATTTTGAGGCTATATAAATATACTCCTAAAATATTAATCATTACCTAACTTCAGAAATTTTTGTTCAATCAACCAACTGTTGATCAAGAGTAGAATTCGCGATAACGTAAAAATATTTAATAAATTAAATGTACGAGTAATGTAATGGGACTAAAGCACTACCTATGCGACTGTCATGCAGCTGACATCCATATTCCTGTCAGATTTTAAGTAGAGACAGCCAATCCGATCTCAGCGAACGTGGCATGACCTTTTATGAAAACGAATGTGGATCCCAATGGATCCTACGATTCGTTCCACGCCACACCCTTGCACATGAAGTAAGCGCGAATAATGACGACGCAATGGGTGCATCCAGATGCACAACCGCTCACTGAGCGCTCAGTGAGCGGTTGTGCATCTGGATGCACCCAATGATGTCAGCGCGCAAATTCAGAATCATCAAGGCAGTTTTCAGCGGTCGTTCGAAATTGGCGGTTT
>NJRP01002427.1:0-14378 GCA_003063835.1 Aphaenogaster floridana
TTACATTTCAATATTAATTTCCAAGTTATCTTTCGGAAAGCTTTCTGAAACTTGTGCTGTGTGGGAAATCATTTTTAAAAATTAAAAAGAAGAGTTTCCATAGTGGATAATGAGTACAATGTTCTATTAATTTTTCGTTTATCTATAGATTATAGAAGAATATAGAATACGTAAAAATATTACGGAGTATCTTTCGCCTATGCAATTTTTTAAACACTATTATACATATATATAAATGTTACATAAATAAATATAAATTCTGAAAATTAAGTATGAAGAGAATAATAGATAAATCAAAATAAAATTTATTAATAACTTATTTAATTAAAATAATATAATCAAAAGAGCTCTGTATATATATATGTAAAAAAAAGTAAATTAATCTCGACTAAAAATTTACGGCTAAGTATTAATATATTAATATAGTATTTTTATTACAGTATATTTCAGTCGATTGTGTTTACAAAAATGCTGCATCACCGAGGCCTGAAGAAATCGATTGATTTCAGTAAAACTAATCGATTATCATCAGAATTTGGTACAATTTGTTCGCCAGAGGTAATCTCATTGTTATTGCAATCCTCTATAAAAATAACGAAATACTCAACAATATCAATCTAAAGATCTGAAAAGATATTTTTCAGACTTTTATATCATCTAGATATACAAAATAAATTATATAAGTTGATTACCTTGTTTACTTGATTACAATTATTTGTCTTCAAAATCTTTTTCTTAAAAATAAAATTGTGAATAAAAAACGCATTATATATAAAAATTCTGCTGACTTCAATCGAATAATTTCAGATAAAAGAAACTAAAATTACTTTGCGAGCAATTGTTAACAATTAGAATGGTCAAGAGTTACAAGATTCTTAAAGAACTTAAGAACCTTCCCTGTCCCGCTTCCTAGAGTATGAATATAGAGAGATAGTAAATATTAATTAAGAGCAACATTAAATGTTGTTTTCATTGTCACAGGTACGCGATCAACTGGCGAAAGCTCTCGAGAAAGATTTAAGACGACCGATAGATAAAAACATGTTTGGAACAGGCGCTCATCATTGGGGTATGCGTCATCAGATTAAATCATTGACGTGCCCAGGCTGCACGTTGTCTTTACAGACACCAATTTTGCTGGGTAACAATGGAATCGCGATCTTCCGTTGCGGTCATGCCTATCATGTAAATTGTATGATAGAGAGAAAGCTCACTAGATGCAATCTTCATCAGTAAATATTGTAAATATGAGTTAAATAAAAAAAATTACACGTACCGTATACATTTCTCTTAAAATAAAGCTCTCTTCGGACTTACTTGAATTTATTATTTATTATCCTATCTAATAAAGATCTTTTTTCTATCATCGCAAATATTCGGATTTATTATCTCGGTACATTCGTTATCACAGTTGCAAGTAGAACAATACAGAAAAACATTGTAAACTGTAAGACAAAAAATCGCTATGTGATACATTGTTATTATATCATCTCGGTGGAGCACATATTTTTCAAATTTACTGCTTTTGTTCATTATCAAAAAATGTACCATTTTTATAAAAACGTTATAAGATAATTGTAATATTATCATTAATCACACAACTGCAATGATTGACTATGGCTTCTCGTGTACAAAGTTATTAGACATGCGCGTACAATATATAAAATAAAATAGCCTCATGTGATTCCTGACGCTGCTTATTTTAACTTTTTGCGAGAAATTAGGGAAAGGATAAGTATACATCTAGATTTACATAAATATTACATTATTTGTCTTATCACTTACCTTATTTGACGTTATCGAAATACATATTACAATTACACGCATACAACGTGTAAATATAACTTCATACGTGGCCTATTGTACACATTTGAAAAGTTTGCAATTAACCATTTAGACAATTTCTAATTCTTGTTATAGTCTTGCAAACTATTCTTTAGCAGAGTAAAAACTCAAAATCTAGATCATTCAAGGTACATTAAACCGATTTGTGAGATTTAACATAATGCGTATGTGACGTTATTGTAATACGTTGCATATAGTTTCGTAGCGTCAGATCTGTATATAAACTTACAGCAAGATCTCTATATAGATACTTAAATATCGATATATGCATATCCTTATGAATAAATAAATCCATGTAAAAATTGCTTACATAAATCTTGACGATTTCTATTAACACGTTGTGTACCATAATGCAATAGCACTGAACATTATTCTTTTGACACAAAAGCAAAACAAAAAGCTTATTATTATATGGAATTATTAAGTTTAGAAAAATATTTATTGAGAAGAGACTTTTGCGTGAGTGTATATCGGTATCACAGTTCAAATGGCAATAAAATGTACAAAACTTTACTTTGTAATTTTCTATCATAACGTGACTAGATAATCTTTGCTATACCTAACTTTTTATACACAATTTATTTATATAATTTTTTTGTATATAATTGTTTAAAAAAAGTAGAAAAAAGTTAGCAGATACAGATATTAAATATTAAAATTTCCTACTAATATATCCGTATATATAATTTTAGCTATATAGCATAATACGACTTGAGCATTGAGAATTTTTGAGCAAAATATTGAGTTACGATTGTGCACTAATTGTAAGTTAGTTATAAATGGACGTTTGATCTACTCTTTTAGAGAGTATCATAAAAATGTCATAACTTGCAAAACTTGCATTAAACGCAAATGCCTATCTTTACACAATCGCGGAGAAGATACTTATTATCATTACAATAAATCGCAGAATATGAATATCATCTCTCCACATTTCTAATAAATGAATTTTATAATACAATTTGGAAGCAGGAATTTTTTTCCTTTCGGATGGATAGTGTTATTGGTTTTATGTCTTCATTCTTGCAGATTGAGATCGCAACACTTAACATTTTTAGCATTTTAGAAATATCAGTAATTGCCATTAATCAAGTACTAAACTTTTCATAAAATAAAGCACTGCGCTTTAAATATTGGTGATAGAGAAAATATATACGTTGACAAATATTTCATAAAGCCCACTTTAGATGTACTATAAATTTGTATCAGAATTCAAGATAAAATTTTATTTATAATTTTATGTACCGTAGAATACACGAAAAACATTTAAAGAATCAGAAATATTATTTCTGTTTCAGAAATATTATTTGAATTTTGTATACACGCATATAAAATATATATTAAAATTTGTATATCTTAAAATATACTACATTCTCTAAAATTGTAAATAGAAAAATAGAATAGAATTATCCTGAAATCTGATGTGAATTATAGATCTTCTAAGAGGAGCTTATAATATTATCGATACATTTCCTCCTGATAATCATTTTGTTAATAAACAGTTACAGCAAAATCGAATTATATAAAGAGAAAGCACTTTGTATAAATGTTGTCTTAACATGTTGCTCTCCACTGTGCAGTTGTGTTTTAATATATCTTGAATATATATAATATAAACTTATTTCAACAATTTATGTATATGATGACAGATTACGAATAAAATAAAAAGATAATGTTGCGATCTTTGTTGAAATTGATTTTAGTAACATGTGCACAGTGAACAACATGTCAATATAGCTTGCAAAATATTAAGTTACGTTTGTACATTAAATCATTTACAAATATATCCTCTCCTTTTGTCTTTTTTTTAGAAGATACGAAAATAAGTAGAAGTGTCTATTTTTTACGAGAAAAATGCATATTTGTTCGTACTGTACGCAAAAATAATATACTTAAAATTAAATATAATTAAGTGTAGAGTTGCATTCGGTTGTTGCACTTACCCATTACGTCCATACATATTTCTCCCAGGCAACTTTTTATTCGCGTCACTCTCAAATGAGAGCGACTACTCTATTACGCAAATAAAATGCTACGTGTGAAATCAAAAGTATGACAAATAATCGCAACGGTGACTTATAGTACATCGGCGGAATGGTTGCGGTTTCTAAGCCTGTTGGGTAAACACCTCTCTCTCTTTCTCTCTCTCGAGGTAATGTGCACTTAGCAAAATTTCAGAGTAAAAACTGATAATAAATATACGTAGGAACAAATTATGCAGACAATTATGCTTGCAATCGCACGAAACCATGCACAAAACATCAACAATAGAATTCTAATTGATGAAGCTATCAATAATTTATAAAATTTGTCATAAAATGCAGACTTAAAATGTAGAACTTCTTTTATGTGTGGCAACATATTATACTCTTAGTCTCTTAGAACTGAATAATTCTACAATATGGATATATTGTGCGCGGTTTCTTATAATGTTACTCAAAAAATATTTCAATATCTGTAAAACATGTATATCACATTATAATTATGTGATGTTTTCCTATGATAATACTATATCATTGAAGTATTTGCAATAATACTGTATGTGAGAACGGCTTTGTATTTTTATACATAAATGCTTCTCAGAAATGCAATCGAATTTCATTAAAAGAGCATCGTACTTTAATATTCAATATTAATTTATCATATGCCATTCTCGAATGATTCAGCCAAAAAAATGGCAAGCAATATTTTGCTTTAATGGCATTTAAGTAGCATGCCAAATATTACTGTATAATGACATGGAACATAAATAGTTATATACAATTACATTTTACACAATTCTCAAAATTTTCAGTTAAAAAATTTCTCCGGTTCTTATTAAATAAATTTGATAATGCGCAATCATCGTATTTTCGCAAATTAAACAAAAATTTTACAATACAATTTTGTATCATTCAAATGTATGATAAATGTGCAATTTGTCTCAAGTAATTTCTTAAAATTTCACTTTTAAAATTTAAAAATTTGGCTTAAAAATGCGTTTGACACATTGTGTGTCTTAAATATATAAAATGATTAAAAAATTCATTCTTTGTGTGTTAAATTCTTCGACATAAATAAAATTAAATATTAGATACGTATAAATCATGCAGAAATAATCTGTTTTAAAAAGGAGAGAACCCTTTTAAGCATCGGTGGGTAGTAGATCGTAATATTAAACGCATATGAACATCTTTAACTATATCTCAATTAATAAGTAATTTAAACAGAGTTATGAGATTGTCAAAAGATTACATGGAAATAATTCATAATTTTCTTAATTTATAGCATAAAAGACAGGAACGTTTGCACGACATTCTGCTGTTGAAAATATATACGTCTCTTTAACGCATATATATTTTTTCTTAAGATTCATTTCTTCCATTCCTAAAAAAGAGAAAACAGATAGGTAAAATTCCATCCTTCTGCAAAATTACATTAAAGCTAGTTGAACATAAAACTAAAGAAATATTGTTTTTGAAAAGTATTAATGTAAACTTACATATATAAAAAATATTTATATCTCGTATAAATATTTCAGTCTAAATTATATATAAGATAAACTTTGTCAAAAATTATTTCTTCTGCTCTTATATATTATTCTTATTTTTCTTGCGATATTATGACGGTATGTCAATTTAGCAAAATTTCACTCAAATCTAAGTGCATTTAATAAATTCACAAATATAAATATTGATATATTATTCCTAAAAATTGAATGTATATGATTTAAACGTAGATCAAATATTAACATTTGCATTTCAAAATTATCTTGATGTAAGTTTTAGTTTTTTCAAGATTGATGATTCTCTCTGTTTTGCAATATTTATATTAATATATTGCAGGAACAAACTCAATAAAATTATACTTATAGTCAAATTGTTCACATTACTTATTTATAAAAATATAAAATACACAATTTATCATGCATTGTGTTCGATATGTCGATATTTTGATATACAGATCGGCGCTCTTATATAATATTAAATGAACAATTTGGCTATTAGTATCTTGTGTACCAGTTTTTGATTTTCTTAATATTACTTGTATGTCAATAATGTCAATGATATAATAATCATTGACTTTATATTTCGAATAGCACAGCAAAATATGATTATAATCAAAGTTTCATGCAGTTTTTAACTTAATCTTACAATTTATAACACAAAAGATCGGGAGTTTGTTGATTTTGTATAGGAATAATTGCATTATATAATGTTTCGTGAGGCAATTTCCAAAATATCTTCTATGAAATTTATGTAAATTTCTAATATTGTAAAAATATTACTGATATAAAATAATATATAATATTTTCGTAATATGCTTCGCATAAAACATATCATTATTCATACATATCAATAACAATAGATTATGCTGTAAATTTTTATAGAAGATACATGCAACGACGACGTATGCAGCTCACAAACATAATATTAGCATATTTATTCCTAATTTCTTATTATAAAACGTACTCCAGTTTCTCGATACTTTCGTTTCTTCGAAAAGCGAATCGTATATAATTAATTCAGATTTACCTCCCTTAATAATAAGTTTTCTTTTTCGCGCTATCATTAACCCTCGGATGCGCATACAGCTTTATGATGTTAAATAAAAGATTTTATGAGTCACATGGATCAGACACGTATCAGAGAATTAATAGATATTTACACATAACGATCCAGCTTTTCGAGAAACTCGGGAACTTCGTAAAATCGCAGAAACAAAAACATAGCTCTCTTTTTTCTTGTTATCAGGAATTTGTGTGTACAAATGAATAAAGTAAAGACATGTTTGGCATTTATATTTTTTGAAAGCGTATATATGTATTACGTTAAGATACAATCTTGAATCGTCCGTGCAGAAGAAGGCTGGTGGTTTTCTCGCGTAGATATCTTCATTCTTCCCTCTCTCCAAATGAATTCTCTTGCTTTTGTCGCATCTTGTTCTCCTTCTCTGTTTCTTGTCACTATTAGTCATAATCTTGCACGATCTCGAATCAAGATATCCTTTTTCCTTACCTTCCCTCGACACTCATATGCGATAACCATTTGTTTATAAATCCACTCTCGGACTAAATGAATATTTCCTTAATCATAACACAGTTACATGGATATATGTATACATGTAGTGCACTATCATATTAATACATATATATGTAAGACAAAAGGACTCCGCGATTAATGAAGAGATTTCACGGCAATTCTATACTGAGCTTAAATTCGGCTATTTCGAAAGATGATAAGAACGTTCAGAATTCTATGTGAAGTCTATGAAATATTTTCATACTACCCTATGAGCAATTCATTAAGCAAATTTCGAAATTACCCTTTTACCGTGTATCCTACAATATTTCTCGATAATGTGCCGCGTGTCATTAATAATCATTAATAATCTTTGGATGTCACAAATGTTCATACATTATAAGCGACATAATTATACTTTTACTTCAAGGATTAAGAGACGAGGATCGCAGTGTGTGAGTGTGTTTTTGCATTTACTGTTTCATCATCGATCCTATATCATATCGACACGCCTCGCTTGCATCGTCTTCCGGTGCTTGTTTCTTCTTTTTAATGTCTTGAGCGATGTGAAGAATCTCCCCGTTCATCTCGACGATCTCGTTCTCGTTCTCGTTCACGTTCTCGTTCCGGTTCCCGTTCTCGTTCGGATGGTCTTCGGCTTGATTCTCGTTCTCGATCTCGCTCTCGCTCGCGCTCTCTGTAGCGATCGTCATAATACCTACACAAGTCACGTCAGCCAATTATCTTACTTTAATGCTGCTTTACATACTTCGTTATATCTACGAGTTCACTTTACTACGAACTTTAGTTTCATATTATTCATGAATACAAAGGAACGATGGAATATATATTTGTCTCTCTCACTCTATTTCCTTTAATGACTCTGCTAACCGATGTATTTCGTGCACAAAAGCGCATAAACATAAAGAAATTGGCACGCAACAAGTACAGAAACATGATTATGCAATTATAATAAACATGTAATTTCGTAATTTTTACAATGGCAATATAAATACCTATAGATAATATGTTTCTCCCTGATTTCTTCTTATTTAGATCCAGCAATAGAAGATCTATTAATCGAAGAACAATTTTCTGTTTTTTCAATTATCTTAATCATTATTAAAGCTTTTCTTATTTCATTATCCTACATATATGCTTTTTTTTCCTTTGATGTCCAAAATGAGAAATAAAGAAAAGGGCATGATTTATTTGCCCACGCAATGAACACATATGACACTTCCTATCATTATTTCATCGTTTACTTAATGTTTATTTAAATCTACATGCATTCGCTGTAATGAAAAAAAGTCAATTACCTAGTCGCCTTGGAAGACGAGACGGGTGCCGTCTCTGGCGGTTCTTCTTTTACTCTTGGCCTGGCTGATTGACGTGTTGTACTAATGGAAAATGGATATTGTGTTATGATGGTTTATGTACTATTAAAACCAGGCTTAGTACGTTTCATTAAAAGCAAAAATTATCCTAAGAGAGACGATAGCTCGGATCGTTGTTGTTTGATATCAACGAGAGAGACATATTTTGCGAAAGACTTATGCTATTTTATAAATTACATAGTAATCATATATAAATACAAAATGCCTAAATATATGAATCACAATTGTAATTCAACATGGCAATTTATAAGATAAAGATTTAATACACACATCCAAATTAGTGAATATCAATTGATACCAGCTACCCATGATTCAGGGATGATTCGGGACGAAAACATTATGAATTAACATTAACCCTGGTACCATATACCAAAAAGAACATAAAAAGTAGATGTGCAATAAAGATTAAATAACACATTCAAATATTTTTCATTTACTTTTAATTTTTCTCATATAATTATAATTTCGATTAATAGTTCACGTACATGATTACAGGGTTTCATGTTTCTAAGTCACTATAATACAAATTTTAGAGCAGCATGAGCATGGACCGTGAATTGAATGATATTTGATTAAAATATGTTGATTGCCTTTATTACGCATTGCATACTTTATGCTGGCAAGCTATATTTTATCCAGTAGTCAGCATTTTTCGTCGCTGTTCACTGAATTATTCTTATAAAATATAGTTAGATACCGCGTAAAAGATGATATAAATACACACAATGTATTCGCGAGTCTTAAAATTAAATTGTGATAAACGACTAAAAAATCATAAGCGGCCGCGTGTAACTGAATCTTACATTTAACTGTGCATTTGGCTTGTTCCATGCGTGCTTATAAAAAGTCACATCTAGTCTGCATATGTGAAAAAACTAAAAAGAGAATACAATTCTTTTTGCATAACGTGAATTCGCGTAAAAAACTTGCGAGTTATTAACAAATTAAAAAAGTACATAAATTTTTTGTTCCGATCTATATATTATTATAATATCTTACAATGGAATATTTTTTTAAAGAATTATTATTCATTTTATTATATGTTTAATTTTCACGCAAGTATACCTGAAATATAGCGCCATAAAAATGCTATTCTCATAATAAAAATAATACACAATGAATGAAAATATATTAGTTCTGCTTGAATAAAATTATTCAACTTTTACTTGTTCGTGAACAATAACAATAGAATTTATACTCTTTATGTCGTCCTATATTTCATAGTATACTTCGGTAGCAGATGATCAATGATGCTGCAATTTATTCTTTATAAATAACATAATTAATTTAAAATAAAAATATAAATTTTTGTTATCTAATATGCACTATTTAATATATAGTCTATACAGGAACTATTATATAAGACAAACATGGAATACAATGAGGCCTTACACATTAGTGTATAATTTAAAAAATGCTCGATTATAATCAAACACAAAAAAATTAGTGGCAGAATATACAACCAGAAAAAATTGCGACATAAAGAGTGAGAGCAAGATGTTCCCCATTTACATACTCAAATTTTTCACACTCGAATTTGTGGTCATGTTTAGCATCAAATAAAAGATCTCGCTAAGCTGATTACAAATATGTCGGTGCCAAAGTGTACCTCCTTCCCGTTCCCGAAAAAATGGGCCCTGAAGGTCAGCAGACGGCACCATTAATCCTTAAAAAATGTGTAACAAAATATTTTTCTCGGGAACGGGAAGGAAGTACACTTTAGCACCGACATATTTGTAATTAGCTTAACGAAATCTTTCATTTCATACTAAACATGATCACAAATTCGAGTGTGAAAAATTGGGGAACATAGTCTATGGGCATTTGCTCTCACTCTTTAACATGATTTTGTAACTTCAAAGATAATTCTGCTCATAATGCTTCATAAATTGCAGCTATCGCTATAAATATTGCGTTGCATAACATTACAATTAAGTATAAGATAAACATAGTATTGACTTTTATATGATTATTGCGCAACAATTCGAACAGCTGTACGATCTGAAGTGACAACGAATGAGACGATGTTATGATTGAGATAATAAAAGTGCGCTTCTATTCAAAATATCGATAAGCAAGTTGTCACATTATGTGTGCTCTTTTCTTGCTTATAGATATATTGATCTTTTCTATTCTTTGTTACTTTTTCAAAGCGTTTCGTATTTACAATTGATAAAAATGATGTCGAGAGATTCGTTCATGTTTAATTCTCGGTCACAATACAAATGCATAATATAAATAAAAATTCACTGGTAATGTCTTCAATAGCGTAAGTAAATTTATCAATTCAAAATATGGATTTCAATGTATCGCATGCAAGAAAAATATGAAGATGTCAAGATGGAAACTTAGTTTTAATTCTCTGATGTATTATAATAACCTATTTCTATTATATTTTTATTGAACGATATCTCTCACGAAATACATAATATTTTAGTGTTATAAACGGTTTATTTCTTTCTTTCTCTAACAAACAAGATCCTTAAAGAGAAGAGCTTCTCTCAACAAAATTCCTCCTTTTACACAACGAACACGCACTAAAGAATAGTGATACAATTAAGAGAGTAGTCTGGTAAAATCATTTGGCTTACCTTTCTTCTCTGCTTCTCTCTCTATATTCACGATCTCTTTCACGTTCGCGCTCTCTTTCTCTGCTGCGTGAACGTTCTCTCGGATATGGTTCGCTGTAATAACGTTCCCTGTCCCTATCACGGTCTCTTTCTCTCTCGCGATCGCGCTCCCGATCACGTTCCCGTTCCCGGTCTCTGCTACGCTCACGGTACTCGCGATCCCGACTCCTGGACCGCTCACGTCGTCTTCTATGACTGCGCTCTCTGTCGCGTGAACGTGAACGCTCTGCAAGAGAATTCATTATCTATGAGATGGATGACACTAGTATAGTTACAGTACACGTACTAGTACACGTAGTTTTAAAACAAAGTTGGAATAATATATTGCAGAGAAAAAAGATTTTTGTAACTTAATATTTTAAAATGTGAAAATTATTTATTTTTCTATAAACTATACTTGTTATTCTCTCTTCTCTTAATATGGAAATTTTATACAAAATTATAATTGACATTTTTTAAATGTTCCTGCAGTAACGCAGGTAATTCCGTTTCTTTAATAATGTTGTGTTCAGATAAATGTCTTATCAAATGTTCCGTTGTATGTTTATCTTTTGCATTAAATTCTTTTTCACACAACGCGTACACTTTGCGCGACGTACACTTTAAATTTTATATAGAAGATCGTCATCTTCATTTGATGTATGCTCATGCATATGCTCCATGGTCATGGCAAAGGTACTCTCAGTGGTTTGCCATTGCCTTACGAAAGGTGGTAATCAATTAAAAATATGATGTGTTTCTGGGTGGATTTGAACTTGGATCTTTGGCACAGAAAGCAGACGCGCAACAGCAGAATTTTATTGATCATGACGAAACATATTACATGCAGATATGTTCAGCTCACCTCTACGTCCGGACCCATAACTCTTGGTCTCAACGCCGCGTAAAGTGTCTTGGAGGGAACTGATCAAGATCTTGCATCTGTCATCCGCTGCTACCTTGGACTGTTTTATCAGCGAGATAGCAGTTACCAAAGTCTCTATGGCACTTGCGTATTCACCTGCCGCGGCGTCAGATACTGCCCGCGCGATTGCGGACGAGGATACTGTACGATTACGGCCCATTATCTCCTCAAATTCCTGTTCGGTGAGTGGCGGTGGACCTTCCGGGCGATGATCAGGCCCGGGTGCTCCATAAGGTGCCTATACAACACAAAAACAATAAAAAATTGTATTAAACATCTATTTAAATATTTCCTGAATAGAAATTCTATAATAAGCATAATATCTATAAAGTTGCTGTCTTGCATCAAAACATGCCTATTGAAATTTAATCTATGTTAGAGACAAATTATCCATTAATCAGTTAAATATTCCGGCCTAAAATACTTAGGCCGGTATTCATAGTCCGTTCTTATATTTAAGACCGTCTTAAGCACAATCTTAAGATGTCATAAACCAATCTATGGGCGGTATTCATAGTCAGTTCTTATATTTAAGATCATCTTAAGTACAATCTTAAGATGTCGTAAACCAATCACAGAGCCGTATTAGCATCTTAAGACGTTACTTAAGATAGTCTTAAAATAAGAACCGACTATGAATACCGCCATAGAGCCGTATTAACGTCTTAAGACATTACTTAAGACGGTCTTGAAATAAGAACGAACTATGAATACCGCCCCTAGACGTGATATTATATCGAGATAATACTTGTGCACTTGGTGGCCCGTAACCATGTGGTGGTACATGTGGTGGTCCGTGCGATTGTCCATGAGGTGGTCCATGAGGAGGACCGTGAGGAGGACCGTGAGGTGGCCCATGCGGTGGGCCATGAGGTGGACCAGGGGGTCCTGGAGGATGTTGACCAGGATGTTGATGAGGTGGTCCTTGCGGAAAGAATGCAGGATTGACATGAGGTGCTGGGCCACCCGGTGGTCCTTGAGGAGGACCTTGTGGTGGTCCACCGTGTCCTGGAGGCGGACCCCCTGGACCTAATAATACACTTCATTAATACTACGTATTTTTCATTTGTGCCAAATATAAATGATAAATATATTGTGTCTAAACACAGGGAGAATGGAAGCAGTTCCTATTTCAAAATCGAATTATATCTTGAATAGATCATTAATATTCTTTCTCTATATTATGTGTATGGAATACTTTAATGATGAATAGCAATATTCAGCAAAATTCACTCAAAAAAATACACAATATATAAATACGGTGCAATAAAACATACAGTAATGTTTATCAGTAATACTTTAAAAATCAGTAAGTTCTATAAATAATCATACAGAATTTTTGATCATTTTAAATTACGAAATGATCCTTTGAAACATCTTGCACCTCAATGCTTCTGCCAGATCAATTTCCCTCAATATCATGCATCTCGCATAGTGTAGCAAACAATTGACTAATAAAATTTGTAACATTGAACGAGCATTCTAAGTCTCTCACCACCCATAGAACCTGGAGGAGGTCCTCTCTGTGGTGGGCCTTGGCCAGGCTGCGGCCCTTGCATATGTTGATGTTGAGGGAAACCTGGTGGTCCCTGAGGCCCATGATGCATTCCTATGCACATATTGAACAGTCTTATCAGTAATACCAATTTGCTGTCAGCAAATTAAAAATGATACAATACACTACTACTATTTTGATACATTTTTGTTTGTAAGTTCTCATCATCTTCAATAACTTTTTTCTTGTTTACTCAATCATGCAAAAAAAATACAAAAGCATCCAAGATGTTTCAGAGGAATAATAAATCTTACAATTAAAGATTTTGAGTTGTAAATGACATTTTACAAAGGTAAACAAAGAAAACAGCAAAAATCGGTCTGCGCACAAACCTGGTGGTCTATTCCATTCAGGGCGAGGTTGCGCTCCTCTGGGATCCCCTGGAGGTCCACCGGGATGACCAGGAGGTCCACGTGGAGGTCCCTGACCAGGTGGCCCGGGTGGACCACCATGAAATTGCTGAATAAAGACAGATGAAGGTTCTATTTCACTCTATCATAATTACATAGATAATTACTGTCTAGCTCCACAAAAAAATAATTTTATAATTAGAGGATAAGAGACAAGTTTGTAGACAAATTTAAATATTAGCATATTTTATAAAATTGATATTCTGCAAAATTTTTATATAAAAAACAGAATCGTTAATATATATTAAAGTATAACAACACGGAATAGTTTAATATTCTTTTAAAAATCTAACATTCGTGTTTATGTTGTATTTTTATTTGATATAGATAATATCCAATATCATATAAATATTGGATATAGATCTAGTAATATTAATGTAATATTTTATTGATAATCTTTATCAAATTTGTATGCACATATGTACTTGTAGATGATAGACGTTACGTGATAATATTTAATACATTAATGAAAAAGTGTGCAAGTAGAAACTTGCACATTGCTTCCTCATAGTTTTTAAGTGTGCAAGTAGAAACTTGCATATTGCTTCCTCATTTTAGTTGGTTCACAAAGCTTTCTCTATGAGGAAGCAATTAGTTGATTCACAAAGCTTTCTTTATGAGAAAGTTTTTTTTATTT
>NJRP01002436.1:10611-21194 GCA_003063835.1 Aphaenogaster floridana
AAGATAAATTTATGGATTTTTATCTTTATCTCTATCTAGATAATTTTGAAATTATCTACGGCAAACACTGATTATAGTATAGTGTTAAATAACCGATATACATATATATAATTATATATATGTATATTATAATATACATGTAATATATATGTATATTATAATTATATATATGTAATTATATGTATAATATAATCATGTAATTTCAGTTGTCAAGAATCAAGAATCTTGATTGATTTTTCTTGTCTTATCTTGATCTTGAAGTATAAATCTTGTCTTGTCTCGATTTTATCAAGCACAAGAAATTTGTGTTCTTATCTTGAAAATCAAGACAAGACAAGACAAGATCTTGAAACTCTTGTCTTGTCGTCCATCACTAGACCGATTGTAGCGACGCGGCCCTCGTGAAAATTTTTCTTAAAATTCTTCATATAATTTTTCAGAATTTTTATATAAATTTCAGAATTTTTCAGAAATTCTGTATAATTTTATAACTTTTTAGATTATTTATAATTTTTTCCTCAGATTTTTATACGAATTGGAACACTTTCCAGAAAAGTGTTGAGAAAGTCTACATCTTTTCTAGAATTCTTCACGTACGTGAATTTTAAAATATTTCAAGATTTCTCATTCTACAATTTCTGAAGAAAGCTTATAAAATTTGAAAAAGTTTAAGATATTTTTTCTAAAATTTTCATAAATTTAAAACATGACAAATTCTTAAAAATATGAGATATTATGAAAATTTTTTTCACCAGGAGGTAGGGTTAATTGGTTAAATCGATAGATAGTCGCGTTGTTATAGAGATGCGTTTAAACAGAATCTTACAGTCAGCGAGCGAGTTGTAATTGTATTGTAAGTCGATCAACGCGACAACGAACATGTCAACATCCCGGTCGAAAAATCGTTCTTAGTTTCGATGCAATATTTCATCGTCGGTATGGCAAGTTTACCACTTTTACCAGGATACACTTTTCGAGATGTTAGCGTAAGTGTTCGAATAATTGCAATTAAAAACTTTCTCTCTATATATTTCCTCATTGAGAAAATTATAATTGTAAGAATTGCATGGGTTATTGACAATGCGTTTACGTGTAAACAATTAATTCTTTACATATGGAGTAAAGAATACGTAAGGAATGTAAATATGTAAAGAATGTAAACAATATAAAATATGTAAAGAATTGAAGTTTGACCTTTGAACGGTCAAAAAACTTCTGCATATATATACTACTCTCTTAGAATAATCGATTCTAATAAAACTGACGAATATTAAATAAAGTTTATTCATTCACACCTGACAATAGATAATTTGATATTTGATTTATTATGTTATGTTGAATTATAGTAGAGTAACAAAATTATTTTTATTATTATGGTAAACTTGTATTTGATTTGGAAAATTTAAATAAAGGTTATTTTTAAAAATGTTTTCGTTTATTATAAATGTAAATCAGCCAGTTACAAAATTCTTTACATTCTTTACATTTTTACGTGAAAAATAACAATGTAAAGAATTAATTCTTTACACGTAAATAATCATGTAAAGAATTGACGTAAACTATACGGCATGATTTCATACTTCGAGATATAGTTTACTAAACTGCTTTGAGGACGTATTGAACTTCTCATCATTTCGTAAGGTCAAGGATTACAAAGTGTCGCACAAACTCGACATTTTAAATGGTTTTCCTGTGATACGCGATACCAATTATGGCATCGGGAGGAGACCAACGGACGCAGCATCTGTTCGATACGCCGAAGGTCTAGATCCTGTGGAGTAAGTATAACTGCGGATCTTCTTGTCCGAAAGCCACATCGCATTAATATTAATATTATTCCGTAAAACAATAATGTATATACAGAACCAATTAAAACGATTATTGGAATTATTAAAAGTAATTAGAATAAATTGTTTCACGATCCTGAATTTAATTCGTTGAATCGTGCATAAAATCACATTACATCGCAACTACCGGTTTTCCAATGTATTAGGACAATTAAAATAATTTATATTTACGAGTATAAAATCATCGTTATCTCGATATGTGCGGATAAACTTTGAAAGTGACAACAGGCAAATAACACTCAATTATCATAATTATTACCATTTTATAGGAGAAAAATAGCGAGAAGCGTGTGTGCATTAAATATTAAACCGTGTATTAACATTATTATTTAATCACAATTAAAGTAATTACCTGACTTCATTCAATTTTTATTATTATTAATAGATACGATATATCATCGATTTATGGCCGGGTGCCTTGCTACGTGTATCGGCAATTCGTACCGCATTACGCGCTGTTCGCGCAAAAGTGTCTCCGTTTCAAGGCCTTCTTCCGCCAAGGGGTCTTCAACTCCCCGGACGAGCATTATCGCGTTCGCCATGTAGACATCATCTATTATTTGGAGGACGACACGCTCTGCGTGATAGAGCCCGTGGTGAAGAACGCCGGTTTCCGGCAGGGCAAGCTGGTGAGACGCGACAGGATTCCGAAGAATGCCAAGGGGGATCTGTTCATCTGGAAGGATTTCAATGTTGGGATTGACGTTTGTATGTTATTGACAGTTAATAGTCGTATTCTCGTCTCTTTCTTTTTCTCTTGTCTATATTTTTTAGCATAAAACCTTCCAGTTTTAACAGAATGCCTCAGGACTCCTTTGAACCTAAAATAAAAGATTATGCCTAGAAGTAGAAATATATATTGTAGATTAAAAATTTATCAAAATGATAATAAAAATTTATCAAAATATCATATATAATATACATATTTTCACGTGTAATCTTTTAACAATAGATTCTTTGGCAAGGTTCGAAGGAATCCTGAGACACTTTACGTGCGTATATGTATGCACACCACTAGAATATGAAACGTTATTTAAAAAATCCTAATTAAAATGTAGATATAAATATACACAAATATATTTTTTATATGTACACATATTTGCGTATACTTATATTTATATCTTAACGATTAGGATTTCCGCTTAGGCGATAATCTCGGACGTGCAAACGACCCTGAATTGAATCGAGTACATTTCTCGTAGGCATTTATGGCATGGTTTATCGCATCGTCGACTGCGACCCGTTCACCAGAGAGTTCCTGACGAGTCAAGGTATCGACGTTGGTGAAAAGGAGAGTCTTCCCGCGGATCCTTACGCGGAGCAGCGTGACGCCAAGTGCAGGACATCGACGGGGGTCACACGGGTGATGGGCGATGATTCCAGGCGACGCTTCCTGGAATTCGACGGTATGGTGCTGTCGTTCGATGCCACGTGGAACGGCGATCGCTATCGGGTGATGTATTTTCTGACGGACGATACCGTGGCGATCCGCGAGATCCATGAGCCCAACGACGGCAAGGACCCCGTGGCGATGCTGCTGAAGCGAATGCGCGTGCCCAAGAACTGGCAGAATCTGCCGTCCTGGCATCCAAGTATCTATATGGAATACAGGGATCCCGAGATCGTGGAGTACTGCACGCCGCGAGATTTTAGAGTAAGACCATTTCGGCCTATCTCCGGCCTCGTGTTGCTTCATTACGAATGTAATATTATTATTTAATTAAATAATACAAATTATATATAGGATTGATGTATTAACAGTGTATCATAAAACTTCTTTTCATGCTAGATGCTACAGAGCCCTTTTCATGTTGTTTAAATATAGAATATAATCTCAAAATTGTTGGGCTAAAAGGAGAACCAAGCAAAGGTTCAAGGACCAAGAAGCGAGCTTTTTACATTTCGAGATAATACTGAATTCACAGAATAAATATGTAAATCGATAATATTAAAGGATTTTAATAACATTTTCGATTTCGGGGCGCAGTAAAAATAAATTCAGTAAAATATACGTTTATGTGCTTCTCCAATTGTAAATGAAAACGAATTCAGAATCATGTTATTAATTTGTCTTCAGGTAGGCGAAACAATCCTCCTGTTCGGACGACGCTTCCTGCTGCATGACTGCGATGCTTTCACGCGCAAATATTACTCCGACATACTGGGTACATCGCAACCGGATGCGATCCCGATTCCCGCGAGAGTGGAAAGGCCGGCGCCGGTGAAGTACGAGATACCACCGCACATAAAGTTCGGCAGCCCCGAGGACACGTATGCCAGTTGTTTGTCGTTCGTACCGAAGCCACCCAAGAAGGACGTCATTCGCCAACTGGCCAACTTCCCCAAGAAGCTGCGTTACTCCGCGCGAATGGATGCGGTGCACCCAGAAGACGAGGGCCGCGACTTCGTGCTGGAGTACAGCCTGAGCGACGGCACCGTTCAAATCAACGAGATCGAAAAGCGCAATTCTGGCCGACACGAGGGTTGCTTCCTGTCCTTCAGGCTGATTCCGAAGCCGTGTACGGGGAAAGACGATCCGGAGTACTACACGCCGCAGGATTTCTTCATCGGCGCGCGCGTCAACGTGTTCAATCATCGCTTCATCATTACCGGCGCTGATCTGTTCGTGTATCGCTACGTCGAGGCAAACCGCGACAAATTCTGCCAGGACGTCCGAGAGAATCTGCGCAATTATTTTCTACAGCAGAATATGCTACAGGACGACGTGGACATTAAAGCTAGAAAGATACAAGAGACGGAGGACGAACAGAAGCTTCTTGCAGATACTATAATCGCGAAAAACGTAGAGGCTGATATTAATGTGAGCAAATGCATGAACAAAGAATTCGATATGATTGGTCATAAAGAATTGACGACTTAATTAATTAATTAATGCATAAATGAATTTATCGGCATTTTCAATACCGATTCCTCAATCAATTCAAATCTATGAGGTTTGCTAATAAATTTTACAAGCAATCCTTCTTATCCTTTATAAAAATAGCACTGCCTTATATACGGAGTAATTCTGAATAATATTGACAAAAAATTGTTTCCTTTTGAAACAAATTGAAACAAATTTAGAATTAATTTCTCTTTAACCAAAGTACTCGAATTATCAACAGTTTTTTAGCTGAGTGCCATATGAAATTAAATGAAAAATTTATTTAACATTGGATTTATTTTTACTTTCATAAAAATGTCAATTTTTAAATGTCAAAAAAGAATGGCACCTATTCAATTTATAATGCTAAAGAAAAATTCTGTTTATTTATATTGATCAAGGAACATTAATTTGTTTATATTATTCAGTAGCACTCACAATATAATCGTTGCAAAGAATGTCATCATCTAATAAAAAAACAGAGAACAGAGATGCGTTTAACAATAAGAATCATATCTCATGAAACGTCATCAAGTACAATAATAATGATCGTCGTCATCGTGTACATTACAGTAGATTAATTGTAATATTATTTCACTTCTCGTTATATTATTTTCAACTCATTTCTCTGTAGTCCATGAATAATATAATAATAGATGATATATTCGCAATACAGATATAGAATACGCGCTAAAATAAACGCCAATAATTTTCTGTATAATTCATTTTGTGAAGCATGATGGTTATAAATACAACTGAGAACGTTGTAACAAGCCCCTGCACCTTATTAACAATTAAGGGGAAATTCGACCCTTCTGTCGAGCTGCAGGCACCAGATTGAATGTTCATTGGTATTTAAAACGATATATAACCAATCCAAATGACACTTGTTTATAATATAATGTTCTTGTATAGATTTTTTCATTTTCAACAAAAGTTCAAGCATTTTACAAGGATTAGTCCACATATTACAGTTTTTTATTTATTTTTTTTCTTCTATACCGCATCTTTTTTCTTTCCCTCTTCCCCCCTCTTCCTCTCTCTTCCTGTCTTCTGTCCTGTTTAATGATTTGTACGTTTAAGAAACACCTTTCGATGAATAGCACGCAACACCACACTATATACTTTATAATCGTCAGCGAGTTTTATCAAATATCCTTCGAAATAGTGTATTATCCTTCTCCTTCTCCTCTCCTCCTTCTCCTTTTCCTTAGTTGCGGTTACATATTATTTTACGATGATGTCGACGCGATGCTAGTGTTATCTGATTATCGGATTAATCATTTTAACGAAAGAACAACGCGATCGAGGTCAACAACGAATGTTCGATCACAGGAAATCAGAAGAAGCCCATCGTGGATCCGGGAAAGCAAAGGTAAGTGGTAGGACGTGATTATTAGTCGTAGCGTGCTTCCTTTACATCGATTACTCTCGTTAACGGCATTACGTCTCTCCAACATCGAGCGATATCTTGATTCCAATATTGCGCGAACCTCCTCTACCACCACGACCACCGCGTTCCTGCAACAAAATAACGCTCCATTAGATAATTATAAATAAACAACAATCCCGGAAATAATTTTGTTATCGTACAGATAGAGTAAAATTCAACAGATCTCTACCTTGCGCTGATGCAGATGAGGCTGGTGACCGTGCTGATGATGATCTCTGGACATATCTGAAGTATGTCCCCTGTTCCTGTGATTAGAGGAAGAATGATGATGCTGTATGGCATTGCTTGGAGTCTTGCGCTGATCCTCCTCGGCCTGCCGGCGCTCGTAATGCCCGAAGTCGTCGAAGATGCTCGTGGAGTGACGATAAGTATGTAGGATACGCAATACTGTGACACCTTTCGCATGCGGGACCTCTTGTGCGTCTCGCGAGTTGGTCACCGGCTTGTTCTCATTGTTCTCGAGCTTAATGTGTCGCAGTTGCACATTAGGAACATCCTTCACGTATATCCAACGGACGCGAAACTGACCCTTCCACTTGTCCTGGGACCAGACACTACTGTTGCATTGATAGTCGACAGGGGAAACCATCTGTGCCATACCGCAAAAATGACCGGATCCGTTCACAGAGAAGAACAGATAAAGGGGCGCACCTTCGCGACTCGCCTCCCGGTAAGCCTGATCTAACCGCTTGTTACCGTGTTCCGTACTGCACCAAATTTCATACTTGATGGACCGGTGGATGTCATCCTCCGAGTAAGATTTGATCACGAAAAACCTCGCGCCAGGTGCGGTCTGATCGAATTCCACGGGATTGTAATCGTTCTTCACTTTCAGTTCGTCGAGGACCGGATGTGATGGGTTGCTCTGGCCAAGTTGCTGCTGCTGTTGCTGCTGCTGTTGATGTTGATGTTGTTGTACCTGCTGATGTTGTTGCTGCTGATGGTGTTGGTGATGCGATTGCTGATGTTGCTGCGACTGCGGCGGCATATGGATCTGCGTCTGTACATGGATCTGTGTCTGTGATTGTGACTGTGGGATCGGTGGCGTCGCCGTTACGGACGGCTGCCTGTTCCAGCATGGCTGTGGGGGTTGTTGCGGTCGTTGCTGCCTTTGTACGGGCGGCGGCGGAATCGGCGGTGGAATTGGCGGCTGCACCTGCGGCGGTGGGGGCGCCGTAGGCGGCGGTGGTGCGGAAGACTTGCCTTCGCCCCACGTCCCGATGTCCATGTTGTGCTTACCCGGCACGATAGGCGGCGGTGGCATGCCCGCTTTCTTCTTCATCCCTTGCGAGGACGAGAGTGGTGGTACCGGTTTCGCCGGCTGACTCGCCACACTCGCCCACGTTATCTTTCTCGGTTCTTTCGGCTCGGGCTTGATCTGCTGCGCCGTAGCCTGCTGCGGATGCTGTTGATCTTGCCGTGGTAGCTCACCGCCGCCGCTGCCACCGATCGACAGACCCTGCACACCCTGCTCAATGGTCTTGATCTCGCCGGTACCGCTCGCCGCTGGATTAGCATAGCTCTCGTTGCCGCGCGGTGGCTGATAATAATCCTCGTACTTGGTTCTCCTTGGTGTACCCCATGCACTGAAGTCGCCATTGCCATGGAAGTAATTGAACGGCGGCTGGCCGAACGCACTGAAGCCACCGCCAGACGCCGAGAACATGCCATCCATGCTATACGCATCATGACTTATTTGACCGCCGTAACCGGACAGAAAGGCGACCGGATCGGTACCATTTGACCAAGTGCCATCGCCAGCGCCGAAGGTCTGATAGGGAAACGAGGTACCGGCGTAGTACGGGCTGTACGGATCGCCGGTGCCAATCGGATAACTCGAGTGATGCTGAGCATTGTTGCCACCCCGCCACGAGTCGAAACCAGTGTCCTCGCCAGCGGCATGTTCCGTTTGCTGTTGCGGCTGGTGTTCCTTAGGACCATTGCTCACTGTCCGAAACAGAACTGCGTTTACTCAGTGTTCAAAAGTACATGTAGCAATTAGGCACACACGATAAAACAGCAGCCAATTGTTCGTCCCTCAAAGAGATCGTTAAGATTTGATTATTTCAAGATGTTTCCCGAAGTAAATACAAACTCGCATTGTAGATACTAGAACAATACGATATAAGATGATTTATAACTTTTTATTGTTACCTTACATTGGAGTTACATCATTCAATAGTAAATTAACGAGAGACAAGTATCTAATATATAACTCGATAGTTACAGTTACACAAGTTGAAAGATTTGGAATTAAATCTAATGACAAATCAACGGTATCGTGTTCTACAGAGACTCAAATTATTTATACAGCGCATTTAAATTTTTCAATTCCATTCCGGAAGACATTCTGCCAGCTTCAATTTCTTCATTACGCAGGTAACAAGACCTATTCTTCGGCTATCACCAAACCTCCAACGTTCAACGTATGCATCTATATTTCTCCGAGCGTCCGAACGATTAACGTAGTATTATCCTCCAATAAAAAGGGTTCACTCTTCGCCGCTCTCATTCAACGCGCGCTCCTTCTACGAGGGATCTTAGATGTCGAACAACAGCGAGGAGGAGGGTCGTCGCCGCGAGTCGCTGGCGTGGTACTCACCTTGGTTGCCGGTTTGTCCTTTCATCCGCTGCATGCCGTCGTATGAAAAAACATACAAAATTTAGAGAAGTGCCAGCCCTCGGCAGCGAGACTGTAGCAGGGGGTAGGCACGAGGAGGGGAGGTATGTGTCAGTTGTCTGCCGCGGTAGAGCGGCAGAGCGGCAACGGCAACAGCAACGGCGCGGCACGGCACAGCACGGCGCGGTGCGGCGCGGCGCGTAGCGCGTCAACACAACACACTGACCTGGTTTGAGACAGCGCCTGCCAATCCGCTTGACATAACCTGCGACTCACGCGGCTGCCCCGCGTCGTCGTCGTCGTCGTCGTCGTCGGCGGCGGGCGTCGAACGACGGCGGCGGCAGCGACCGTATCGGAGGGGGACGAACTAGGTTGTTAGGATAGAGTAGGCGGTCGAGTCAAGGGTGCACCGGCTGGGACGATCGCAAGCGCGATTACATCCAGCGATCGTCTATCTCTTGCTCGTTCACTCGCTCGCTGGCTCGCCTCCTCGCCGCGAACTCAGCTACTCGCACACCCGGGTAGTTGTTCCGCTACTCACACGGCGTCCGCGATTCCGCTCTCTACCGCGATTCCCGCTGTTCCTCCGCGCGCGCGCGCGCGTTCGCCCGACGTGGCCGTGGCCGTCGAGCGCGGACCAAGCGTGAGTAAATCGAGCCTGACCGCGCACCAAATGTCCCCGGCCCGCTCGTGAGTCCTTGACAGAGCGGTTCGCTGCGGCGTATCCCACTTACGGCACGACGGGCCACCGCGAACGACCGAAGTCACCGAACGGATTCCTCGGCTTCGAGCAACAACTACGTGACGTGCACTGACCTCCCGTGTCCACGCAGGCGCGCCAACCCGCTTTCTCGTACGTAATGTCACTAGACTCCGGCTTCCCCAGGACAACCGCGACTCCTAGGGTACGTTCCACTTCAACGCTCGCAACGCTCGCGAGTCATGTCATCCTTGTTGTTTATCAAATGATAAATAAAGATAAACGATGCTCGCGAGTGTTGCGAGCGTTAAGTGGAACGCACCCCCACTGGGCTGCGTTCAGATTCCCCACCCGGGTGTCCACAGGTATCATTTTATCCTTGTTGTTTACTGAATGTTAAACAAGGATAAAACGATACTTGAGGGCACTCGGGTGAGGAATCTGAACGCAACCCTGAGAGCCAATTTCACCAACCACGGTTGACTTAACCGGCCGGTTATTCCATTGGAATTGATCAATCGCATTTGTTAATTTTGCTTAACGACAAATGCGATTGGTCAATTCCAATGGAATAACCGGCCGGATAAGTTAACCGTGGTTGGTGAAATTGGCCCTGAGATATAACTATGGAGAGGGCACTGGCTCGGCTAGCGCGTGCCGACCGAGAGGGCGACTGCACACAGGACGCGTTGACGCGTTAAGGCCTTCGCACAATCAAAAAATATAAGGAACAAGGAAAGGCCTAAACACACACTTTTCGTAATACGTAAACGTAAGGTTTCGACCAATCGCGTTGCTCGATTCGGCCGTTTGTAACAGAATCGAGCAACGCGATTAGTCGATACCTTACGTTTACGTATTATGGAAAGTGTGTGTTTAGGCCTGAACAGATATTAGCGATTAGAAATAAGAGGAAAAAAGAAGAAAGATACTTCCTTCTTCCTTCCTCTTATTCCTAATCGCTAATATCTGTTCCTTATTCCTTATATTTTTTTATTGTGCGGAGGCCCTTACGCGCAGCGCGGTAGCCAATAAACTTTTGGTTCTAACGGAAAAGCAACACGTTGATTGGCTACCGC
>NJRP01002440.1:5173-21160 GCA_003063835.1 Aphaenogaster floridana
CTTAAAAAATCATATTTTCAATTTTTTAACATTGACGCTTATTTCCAAAAAATCTGAAAAAATTTAAGATGAATAATGTTGAAAAGGTGTTATAACAGAAAAAATATAAAGTTAGTCACTTGAAAATTTCATATAAAAATTAGCAATTTTATACTTCTTAAATTTTTTAAAATTTTAATTTGCATCCTAAAAATCTCAAAAAATTTCCAGGTATGTTTCTTAATGACTGGAAGATACCTGATTTTTATCATAATTTTTCGTGGATTAGAAAGAAAGAAAAAAAATTATAATTAAAAATCATGTTTTTGCTTGCCATTATCGTAATAGTAAGAGTAGCGAATTAAAACTTGGTGAAAATTGTTTTTTCATAAAGGCCTAACAATGGACGTATAGCAAGTTCAATTTGGTTTGGGAGCACTTTTCATATAGGAAATCCTGCTACACCCTTTCGTATCGACCGTCCGTATTCCGTCTAGCTGTGTTAAAAATTCTCGCGTTCGTTTTTCTCTTACCGTTTCATCCGCCTTTTCAATCGGATCTGTAATACCGATAGTATCAAGACGCCACAAATCGCCTAGATCGACCTTCTGCACGAACATCGTCGTGATTATTTTCGCGGTGTCAGCTTTTTTGGATTCTTTCGTCAGTTTCCCTAGCACTGTCCAGCCTAAATGCGTTTCGAGAGCCGTTAACCCGTTCATTAGATCGTATTTCCTACCTGTTATTAATTTGCCGGCTATGTCCGCACCAATAAGTATATCTATAGGACGGTTTCTACCCCCGAAATCCGTCAAATTAATGTCATTGGCCCGTAATTCGTCGGCCCATGTATCATTTTCAATGCTCGAATTTGGACCGCAAATAATATTCTGATTCATTGCCGAGAAATTACACGCGTAACTACCATCTAAGCTCTTAACGTGTATCTTAAACATATTGTGAATCTCGCATTCTGATTTAATTCCGCCAAACAAAGAATGCGACACTTCTATTTCATCGAGGGAAATGTAACCAAATTCTCGCGCGATATCAGTACGGATATACGAACGTTGCGAGGCTGTGTCGATAATCGCTCTGACAATTTTTTCTCGCTCTTGAGAATATACCTTCACTCGCAGAGTTTGTAAACAAACATCCTGTATCTCGCATAACGAAGCTAAGTTATGTTCGTCGATCGTTCTTCCGTTATTATCCGGTTTATTTACGGGAACGTTCTTTTTACGACATATATCCGGACACATTAATAATACGTGTCGTCTCGAACACCAATCGCATTTATATTTAACTTTACATTTCTGTGAAACGTGTCCGCGTTTTAAACATTTAAAGCAACAGCCCTCTCTTTTAATAATTTCCTTTCGTTCGTCTAACGTTAACTTACGCGCGGATTCGCAACTTTGACTATCGTGACTCGACTTACAAAAAATACATTCCGGCCTCCTTTGATCCTTTGCCACGAAAAGAACGCTGGCACTAGCTGTTTCTCGATGCCTCTGTTTTACCTTTCAGCTTCTTCGTTTTTTCTTGCTCTGCCGATAACCCGAAGCCGGTTAATGCCATGTCAATGCGCTCCTCGTTTTCCACTTTCAACTGCAAGAATCTAAGGAGTTTTGTAAGTTGATCTGTAGTTTCACGCTGTCCATTAGTTTCCACCGTTTCTCAATGTCCGCTGCGTTGACACGCTCGAAGGACTTCTTCTGGGAGAGACGATTCGACGAAAGGGTAGAGCATGGCGGCACATTTATCCGTCGTCACGCCCAATGTTTCTAATGCCCGGATGTAGCACTCGACCTTGTCGTATATGCTCACGAGAGACGTCTTCTTGGTTTCCCTCACGGTCTTTTGCAGCACGAGACTAAGCAGTTCGCGAACGTAAAATTCCACAATAATATCGTCTCGTCCGAAACGATTCTTTAAGCTCGTGATCGCCTTTTCGTAGTTTTCTTCCGTCGGCGGGAAACTTCTCACGAGCTCGTTTGCGCGTGAATCTGGAACGGTAGCTTGCTGCAGATACTGCATCTTATCTTGGTTGTTGATCGACAGATCGTCATTTACCTTCTTAAACTGACTCCAAAAAGGAAGCCAGTCTTTAATATTACCACTAAATTTCGGTAATTCTAATTTGAGAAACTTCGACGTTTTCGTAGCGTTTGTGAGACCGTTCTCACGTCTTCCGTCGTCGGTGACGTCACCGTCGCTATTTTCATCTTCGCCGTTAGGTATTGTGTCTTGTACATGTCGTCCGATTCCAATTCCTTATTAATATCCTCTTCCATATTCGATCGAAAAAGCCCTTGATTGTATGCGGACTGTACTGCATCTAATTCCTTCATTTTCATGTCCAAGAACTGGAATGCCACCGTCTTCTCTTCTCTCAAACAGTCACTTTCCATTTTCATCGTAAAAGCAGAAAGTGCTTTTGTAAAAACTGTGCGCACGGCCTTCCTCTGCTTCTTCATGGCATCCATCTTGTCTGCACTCACTCGCACGATGACAAAACAGCGGAAATTCTAACCCCTACACTTTCAGAACATCCTGTGACGGTCGCCAGTTGTTTGGGACGTTATCGGGGTTCTGAATAATTGTACATGGTGGCGGTTAACCAACAACGAGAACTAAAGCCTTTTTTATTAGGTGAACAAAACTGGGCGAATTCGTCGCGTTAGCTCTCGTGGTCTCAACACTACTGCTCTCTAGGCGCGCTCTCGCCCCTCCTTCCCGTTCGCGCGGGCACGTGCGTGCACGTCTTATGTTTTCGGCGATGCCCGGGACATCTATCATTTATTTGCCGGGACATATGTATTTGTCAGCTCAATTAAAAAAAAAATCAATTCTTTTATTTGATACTTGGATGATTTACAAAAATGTCTCTTGTTACCTCCCAATCCGACTTTCGCTTCATTATCTTTCCCTTGCGTACGGATAACTCTTTTGTCATCAAGACTTTTGCCATTCAACTTCTCTTCCGTAACCACATGTCGTCCGCTAAATCCTTCAGGCTCACTATATGTTTGGAAAAGTCTAGATCTACTCCACACTCAATTCATAGCTTTACCTCTATCTACACACATACATGTCATGGATGTAGTTAGTAAGCATGTAATAGATGACGCTAGGCGCATGTAGAACACACAGACCACGGCGTGAGCGCTTACAGAACACACACTTGATTAGAGGATCGAACAAAAGTTATATTCACATGTATCTTAATAAAGTGTATAATAATCTAATAAGTGCCTATACTGATTGAACCATTGACGACCACATGACATGGCGCAGTTGGTCTGAATCTTTCAATAGAAGTACAGTTTTTCTCACACAAGTAACGAGAAAGAGACATTATCGAGCAACCTAACCAAAAAAAAGAAGGATACGACGACAAGACAATGAAAACAGCACTATTGCCTTGTGTCTACGATGCTAGAATTTGGTCCAAGTTCTCGGACCGAGAAATTTGTAGCCAATAAAATTGGTGCTTTTCCGTAAAAGCTGCAAATTAATTGGCTACAAATTTCTCGGTCCGAGAACTTGGACCAAGTTCTAGCATCGTGGATACAGGGCTTTAGACCTCCTATTGCACTTTCATTTGATGGTAACATCGCAGAAAACTGGAAGAGATGGAAACAAAAGTAAAATCTGTATCTTCTCGCGGCGGGATTGGATACGAAGCCTGAGAATCAACAAGTTGCAGTATTACTACATACAATTGGTGAAGAAGCGCTTGAGAAGTTTAACACATTTGGTCTAAGTGACGAGGATAGCAGGAACCTTGCAAGAGTAATAGAATCATTTGAACAATACTGCACTCCTAAAGCAAATGAGAGCGTAGACCGGAACATCTTCTTCGCAAGGTCGCAACAAACAGGTGAATCGTTCGATCTTTTTTGACTGATCTAAAAAAATTAAGTATACCCTGTGGATTTGGCACACTTCGCGATGGTCTAATTAAAGATAGAATCATCAGTGGCCTTATTGACACAAACTTGAAGAATCGTTTACTGAGGGAAGACGAGTTGGACTTGGATAAATGTATCAGGATCTGCAAGGCTTCATAATTAGCACAGCAGCAGTTGAAAACGCTAGCCGTGGAAACCAAGGTACATGCTGTTAAAGCGGAGAAGAAAGCAACACAAACGAACTCGTCCAAGAAGCATCCACACAGGACACAAGCACGTAACAGTCAGAGAAACTATAGTCAGCAAGCAGCAGCGACGTCGAGGATTCCACAAGGCAACACTAAAGGCCAGTACAGGGATACGAAGACATGCAACAGATGCGCTACCCGACACCCACTATATCAATGTCCAGCATATGGTAAAACTTGTGCTAAATGTAAAAAACTAAATCATTTTGCTAGGGCATGTAATAGTAATACAAAAAATAAGATAGAATATATTGAACAAAATGATAATGACGATAGTACAGAACTTTTTATTGGCTGCGTTAATGCAAACTCTAAGGACGAATGGAATGAACAACTAATTCTTTGTAATAAGCAACGTCTTACTGTCAAGCTAGACACAGGAGCACAATGCAATGTTCTTCCATTAGACACTTTTAATTACTTAGAGTTAGCCAAAAATAGAATAATAAAATCAAATGCTAGGTTAACAAAGTATGGCGGTAGTACAATAACGGTAGTTGGTAAATGCAATTTAAAGTGAAAGACACGCAAAGGAAAAGAAACTTACATTGAATTTCAAATAGTAAACGAGAAAGCTCCTGCAGCGTTAGGCCTTCCCACGATAGAAAGTTTAAACTTGGTAAAGAAGGTTAATGTGATTGAATATGGAAAGGGTTTGTTAAAACCACCGTACAAATGTAAAAATTTTGTTCAAGGTTCAGGTTTGATATCGGATTGTGAGTATGATATTAAATTAAAGCCCAATAGTGCTGCTTATGTAGAACCGTGTAGACGAGTTCCCTTTAAGTTAAGAGAGCCATTACAAAAAGAGCTAAAACGTATGGAAGAAAATCAAATTATTGAAAAAGTACATGAACCCACGGAATGGGTAAACGCGTTAGTTCTTGTTAAAAAAAAAGATGGTAGTTTTCGCATTTGTTTGGATCCGCACTATCTCAACTTAGCAATACAGAGAGAATTTCATCATATTCCTACATTCGAAGAATTGTGTTGATGACCGGAGCGAGGATATTTAGTACATTGGACGCAGATAAAGCTTTCTGGCAGATCAAGCTATCAAAGAATAGCTCTAAATTGACTACATTCAATACACCTTTCGGCAGATACAAGTTCTTACGTCTACCGTATGGAATATCTTCTGCTCCAGTGATATTCCAACGCTGCTTTCAGGAAATGTTTGCAGATCTCGAAGGAGTAGAAATTTATGTGGATGACGTGATAATCTATGGAATAGATTAAGCTCAACACGATGCTAGATTAGACGCGGTATTAAAAAGAGCGTTTGAACGAGGTGTAAAGTTTAATCTTGATAAATGTAAAATTAGTATGACACAGGTCAAATACATGGGGCATATTTTCTCACAAGAAGGTATTAAACCTGATCCTGATCAAATTGCATCTATTGTGTCTATGCCGCGTCCTAATAATATAAAAGAGCTAGAAACTTTTTTAGGCATGTTAACGTATTTAGGTAGATACATACCTAACTTGTCACAAAAAACTGATAATCTTAGAAAACTTACAAAAAAAATTCAGAATGGGTATGGGACAAAGATACGGAAAAATCATTTACAGAACTTAAAAGAATCCTCATAACCAGTCTTGCAATACTTTGATCCTTGTAAGCCTATTACTCTTAGTGTCGATGCCTCACAAGCCGGTCTTGGTGCAGTACTTCTGCAAAATAATTTACCAGTAGAATATATTTCTAAATCATTGACGAGCACTCAGAAAAATTATGCTCAAATAGAAAAAGAGGCACTTGCAATTGCCTTCGCGTGCAAGCGTTTTCATCATTACATATATCGCCAAAAGATTGTCGTAGAAAGTGACCATAAGCTTCTAGAAACTATTTTCAGGAAACCATTAAATAAATGTCCCGCTCGATTACAACGTATTAGATTAACATTGCAACCATATAATATCACGGCAAGGAACTCCTTTTGGCAGATGCATTGTCTAGAGCCTATGTGGATACAGATGATTCTTCTATTTTGGAAGACGAGATAGAGGCACAAGTGTGATTATTCAAAAATTACCTATAAGTGATATTCAGTACAAACGTTTTCAGTCAGAAACCAATAATGACGCAACTATAAAACTGCTAAAAAAAATATATATAATAGAAGACGGTTGGCCTCTTGAAAAGAGCTCCGTTCCGAACGAGCTTAAAGTATATTTTACTTATAGAGATGAACTTTCGGTACTTGATAATCTAGTATATAAAGATACACGTCTCATTGTTCCACAAGTATTAAGACAAGAAATGTTAAAAAAATTCACTACAACCACCTAGACATAGACAAGTGCAAAAGTCGAGCTCGCGAAGTAGTGTTTTGGCCAGGAATGTCTAAACAAATAGAAGAGTTAGTCTTAAATTGCGAGGCATGTCGGGGACATCAAAGAGCAAATACCAAAGAAACTTATCTAGAGATATACCTCAGAAACCTTGGTAAGTCTTAGGCATAGATTTATATTATTATAAAGGTTGTGATTATTTATTGGTAGTCGACTATTATAGCAAATATATAGAAATTGCTAAACTACATGATACGTCAAGTAGGGCAGTTATAGTACATCTTAAATCAATATTCGCAAGGCTAGGTATACCTTACGTAGTATACTCAAATAACGGACCTCAGTTTCAGAGTACATATTTTAAAAATTTTGCAATTAATTGGAATTTTGAACATAGAACTTCGAGTCCTAGATATCCACAATCTAATGGATTAGTGGAACGTTACGTTGGAACTGTTAAACAGATGTTGAAAAAATGCGAATACGGCAGACATTTATCTTGCGTTATTAGAATATCGTAACACACCCATTACAGATAAGATCCCGTCTCCAACAGAACTTATGTTTGGTAGGAAAATTAGAGGCTTGTTACCAACTTTGAATACTCGAAGCTCTCAAAACGAACAAACGCGGCAGCTACTTAAAGACCGACAAAACACACAGATACGATATAGATCGGCTAAGGATTTAAATTCTTTCAAAGCAGGGGATCAAGTCTTAGTTAAGAGAAATTTGAACAGTCCTTTACAACCTGCCACGGTAGTAAATACTTGCGATAGACCCAGATCATATAAACTAGAATTTACGGATGGTACTCTTCTTGAGAGAAATCGCAGACACATACATCAAGCTCCTTCTCAGCAGAAGGTTGACAAACGCAACTGGGAGCTAGAACAATACCATTATTTATTATCCGATCAGGATCCTCACATTAAAAAAGACAGTAATCAAACTCCAATTGACTGGCAAGCGGTTCAAAATCAAGTTAATTTACCCAATGTGCCAAATATAGATCCCAACACATCAGATACGTCCGCAATAAGAACTCGTCCGTCCAGAGTTGTAAAACCTCCAGCATATCTTAAAGATTATGTCATGTATTAATATTTTATAATATCTCTATGTAAGTCTATGTTATAACAGCGTATAGTTTGTAAGGTATTGTCAGTATATATATTTATACTCGTTTAAGTGCGATCCTAATGATAATTTTAGTTTTTTTGTAATTAATTAAAAAAAAAGAAGAGAGATGTCATGGATGTAGTTAGTAAGCATGTAATAGATGGCGCTAGGCGCATGTAGAACACACAGACCACGGCGTGAGCGCTTACAGAACACACTTGACTAGAGGATCGAACAAGAGTTATATTCACATATATCTTAATAAAGTATATAGTAATCTAATAAGTGCCTATACTGATTGAACCATTGACGACCACATGACAATACAAACTCACCCTACTCGACTCGACTCGACTCTACCCTTGCACCCGGGACGTGGCGCTATCTCACGTTCTCTGTTGGGACGAAAATTTGGGACCTCTCGCTCTCTCACCTTGTCCTATCTCGGCCATTCTAGTGCTTTCGTTCAGGACAACGACATTTTGTTTAACTCTCTCACGTGAGTAAAAGGAAATTCGGATATCTTGCTTACTCAGACCAAGCAATATCAGCTTTTCGGTATCATTCTCACAGTTGATAAATAATTTGTGTTGTTGTATAATTGTATTACTCATTTTGACCAAATAAATCGTAGTATTATACGTATTTCTTACACAATCACGTGTTACGCCTTTTTTCACCTGAAATCTCCGGTACCGGACATCCAATCACCACTATCACCAGACATTCACAGAACCTCTCGAAACATTTTTTGGTCCTTCAAGCCGGATTTTGTGGTGATTGGAACTGAAAATTTTCTGGAAAGCTAAGGCTCACGTGAAGAAATAGTGCAGTTTCATACAGTGCGGTCTCTCTCTCACACTTATCGGACATTCCTGTACGGACTACTCAACGGCCCGTGCGGTCCCGCTCAAAGTCATTCGCGAAAACATCTCCGGTGTGTCTCTCTCATATTCGCGAGAAAACATTCAGTGCGCGGTCGGTGTGTCTCTGTCGCTTTCGCGACGAATCTCCATACGCGGCCAATACGTCTCTCGCGCTTTAGCGGAAAACATTCAGCCTCCCCGGTGCGTTTCTCTCGCGCTCGCGGACATACATTAAGTATGCGGCCAGTGTGCCTCTGTCGCTCTCGCGCCGAATGTCAGTGCGCGACCGGTGTGTCTCTGTCGCTCTCGCGACGCATCTCCGTACGCGGCCGATACGTCTTTGTCCCTCTCGCAGAAAACTTTCAGCCTCCTCGGTGCGTCTCACGGGAAGCCATTAAGTGCGCGGCTCGGCTCACTCACACTTATTGGCGACGTCAACCACGTTCTCGTCACTGGCTGATTCTTGCCCGCTCTCACTTGCCGCCATGGCCAACCTCGAATCAAAAGTCTCACTGCAGATGAACCGGTTCCGCTTTATCAAAGCTACAGCGGAAGAATCACAGGATGAGACCTTCCTCACGATGCACTTGCAAATGGTTCGTACCAAGTTGGAACTCATCGAAGACAATTGGGAAAAATTTAATGAGACTCATGAAAAGTTGTGCGAGATTAAATCTGAGGTGTTCTTGAAACTTGATTATGTAACCAACGGTATTTATGATCAATGTCTCGCATTTTACGCACAAGCAAAGGCGGGACTACTCTTTCAACGGGAAAAACTAGAGAAAGTAAATCCACCCTCCGGCAGTCAACTTGTGGACGTTTCGACGCTCACTCTCTCTCCAGCTACTCGCTCATTGCCGGAAATCACGATCAACAAATTCTCCGGAGACTATCCCTCGTGGTGCTCATTTCAAGATCTGTTTACCTCTATTATCGGCAAAAATCCGGAGCTCACCAACGTCGAGAAGACGCATTACCTCAAATCAAGTCTCATTGGGGAAGCTGCTCAGCTCATTGCCAATCTCTCGGTATCCGGTGAATCATTTGTTACGGCATGGGATCTTCTCGTCACACGTTATGAAAACAAACGACTCCTTTTTTCGGCACAACTCGATCGCCTCTGCGGCACCCACATCATCTCATCTCGGTCAGCCAAAGAGCGCAACGCACTTCTTAACTTAACAACCGAATCACTCAATGCATTGACGGCACTGGGTGCCCCAACAGCTCATACCCCAACTGAGACCTACTCTTGGTTCATCTCATTGTGAAACGACTGGATCCAAAAACAAGAGAGACATGGGAGATGAAGTTAGGCTCATCCACTGAACCGTCATCATACGATCAGCTTAGGAATTTCCTCACTGGCCAAGCTCGCGGTCTCGAGAATCTGGAGCTCAACAAAGCTCACACTTCCAGCTCTCTTCAAGGTTCTACTAGCACCCACACACAGCAAGGAAAAAGATCAGCGGCCAGTGCTCACGTGGCGTCTCAATCAATGGCACCACGCTCTACCGCAATGACTTGTGTGCTCTGCGGTCAACCTCATTTTATCGTAATGTGTCCAGACTTCCGGGATAAGACCTCGCAACGAAGAAGAGAAACGGTAGAGTCACTCCAACTATGTTACAATTGCCTGGGAAATCATAATGCCGTCAACTGCCGCAATCCAAAACGTTGCCAGAAATGCAACAACAAGCACCACACAATGATCCATATTTCCCCCGCTCAGGCCCGGCCCCACTCAAACTCAACTGGTTTTTCTCTCCCTCAATCATCGATTACTTCACGATCTTAGCAAAAGACGACTCAAGATACTCAACAGCCGTCAACGGCTCAAACTCAACAGGCCAGTCACAGCGGTGTTTCATCCGGAGGGCAATCACGACCGTCCTCACTACTAGAGTTTCAACCACAGAATACCTCATCCCCGCAATGACTCACTCCCCCAACCAGTCAAATCGCTCACTCACCGGCTCTCACTCGACCTGTAGTGTTACTGGCCACTAGTCAAGCTCTGGCAAAATCATCTTACGGGGTAACTCATCAAGTTCGAATGTTAATAGATCCCGGTTCGCAACTCTCATTTGTGTCAGAGAATCTCGTGAAACTACTACTGATCACGAGGCAGAGTTCACTAATTCCACTCACCGGCATCGGCGGCACTAAGTCGGGTTCGACTCGCGGAATTGTTTCCCTCACGCTCAGTTCAACTAATTAACGTCTCTCACTATTTCTGCTCACGTACTCAAAACACTCACTACCTGGCTTCCATCTTTCTCAGCTCCAAATCTCTGGTGGTCACATCTTCAAGGGCTATCACTCGCCGATCCAGATTTTCTCACACCAGGTGCAATTGATGTCATTTTGGGACCTGACGCATACGGGCAGTTTATCGAGCCGGAAGTTATTAAGAGAGAAGCTCATGAACCAATCGCTCAACGCTCAGTATTCGGCTGGATCGTTTTCGGGCCAGTTGACGACATCGCACCATTACCGGCCACTGCCTCATACACTGTCGCAGTTGATCATGATCTACATGTACTACTCAAATTCTGGTTACAAGAAGAGGTCACCCCATCATCAATCAGCCATCTTAGTGCGGACGAAGCAGAATGTGAAGCTCACTTCCGGTCGACTCACACTCGCGACGCATCGGGACGTTACATTGTTCGATTGCCTCTCAAGGCTCCTGCTAGTCAGCTTGGTGATTCCAAACACTCGGCACTCGGTTCATTACGCAGTCTCAGACGTCGACTCTCAGCCGATCCAAAGTACAAGGAACTCTACTCAACGTTCATTCGTGAATACGGAGAACTCTCTCACCTCCCGGTAGCACCATCCTCAGACTCTGATCACGCACCTGTCTATTATCTTCCTCATCACGGTGTTCTCAAGGCACAAAGTCTAACTACCAAGCTGAGAGTTGTATTCAACGGTTCTGCTCAAACGACATTGGGTGTCTCTTTAAATGACATTCTGCACACGGGTGCGAAGATCTAAATAGACATCTCAGATGTCCTTCTCTGGGTTCGGCGACATCAGTTTCTCATTGCTACGGACATCACAAAGATGTTCCGGCAAATCAAGGTGCACCCGGACGATTGGGACTTCAACGTATTCTCTGGGTAGATGAACAACAAAACGACACCTCTTATCAACTCACCACGGTCACCTACGGAACGCGTCCAGTCCCATTCTTAGCGGTTCGGGTCCTCTTGCAACTTGCTCAAGACGAGGGACACAAATATCCATTGGCGGTACCTCCTCTCACAAGGGGGAGATATGTGGACGATATCTATGGCGGTTCAGATAACCTCGAGGAAGCAGAGGCGATCGCACATCAACTAATCGCATTCTGCAAGGCGGGCGAATTTCCTCTTGCAAAATTGGCAAGTAATCATCCGGATCTACTCAAGGCAGTCTCTCCAGACAGCATCTCATCGGAGTTAGCTCACTCGTTTGAGGACTCACGGATTAAAATCCTTGGACTCTCCTGGCACCCACAGGCAGATCAATTCAAATTCCAGACCTCTCTCTCAACTGCAACTAAAATCACAAAAAAGGTAATTCTCTCAGAAGTCGCGCAATTGTGCGATCTTGGTTTTCTTTCACCAGTAATTGTCAGAGCAAAGATACTTCTCCAAAAATTATTGGTTGGTCAAGCTCGACTGGGATGACTCGCTCTCACCTCAAACGTGTCAACGATGGCTGAAGTTCAGACAAGATCTCTCTAACTTGTCTCGCCTATCAATTTCAAGGTGGCTACATTTAACCACGACCGCGCGGGTCGAGCTTCACGGGTTCTCAGATGCTTCTCAACTTGCCATCGCAGCGGCAGTCTACATCAAAGTAATCTCATCTGAATCAGAGTCAACCATATCACTGGTGTGTGCCAAAACCAAGGTAGCACCTCTCAAACCACTCACCATTCCTCGGCTCGAACTCACGGCGGCGGTGCTCATCTCCAAGCTCATCAAGTATGTTCACAACACTCTTGAACTCGGAGAGGTAGATTCCTATTTACCTTTGGACTGACTCATCAATCTCGCTCACCTGGATCAATAGCCATCCATCACGATGGAAGAATTTCGTTCGGAATTGGGTCTCGTCAATTCAAGAGAGGGTACCTCAAGGACAATGGCGGTTTGTTCCTGGTAAGGAAAATTCAGCTGACTGTGCGACTCGTGGCCTTTCTCCCTCTCAACTGGCAAAGCATCTCTAGTGGAACGGTCCACCATGGCTAGCACTGTCTTCTCAATCATGGCCCACACTCTCATCTCAACCAGACTCGACGGGGCGAGTCAGAAGAACGGCCAGGTCTCTCACTTACGACGATCACGGCGGAGCCACATTTCTTCTGGGATATCCTATATCGATACTCATCTCTCACGCAACTACTCAGAATCACAGCTCTTTGTCAGCGGGTTCTCGCACGACTAAAAAATACCACAGTCCTCTCTAGCCACACCACTTACGCCGGAAGACCTGGAAACTTCACGCATACATTGGGTAAAAATTATACAAGGTTCATACTTCTCGGCGGAACTCAAGATCATCTCAAGCGATGAACATATGCCAAAGAATCACGCTCTCTCACGACTCACCGCAATCATCGACCACTCGGATATACTCAGAGTTGGAGGGCGACTCAAACACTCTCAATTAGAAGCAGAAGCAAAACACCCAGCGATCCTTCCAACTCGCCTCTCACGCACTTGCTCATTGCGGATGTTCATCAATGGACTCTTCACGGCGGTACTCAACTCACATTGGCGCATTTTCGTAAGTCCTACTAGATAATTGGTAACCGAGCCCCAGTTAGATTCCACATCCTCCGCTGCATTCGGAGTGCTCGTCAACGGGGCGTAAGAGCACAACAACTCATGGGTCAGCTACCATCATTTCGCACTACACCATCTCGCCCTTTTCTCAATACCGGGGTTGACTACGCAGGCCCAGTCACACTCAAGATATGGCGAAGGCGCGGGGCAAAAACTCACAAAGGATGGCTCTCAATCTTTGTTTGCTTCTCAATCTCGGCAGTGCATCTCGAAGCGGTAACGGATTATTCAACAGATGGATTCATCGCAGCGTTTCGGCGGTTCACGGGTCGGCGGAGTATCTGCAGAAATCTTCACAGCGACTGTGGTACGAACTTCGTCGGTGCGGATGCCATACTCAAGAGACAATTCACTTCCGGATCGAACGAATTCAAGGAAATTGTTCATCTTGGCCAACGACGGTACTCATTGGACTTTCAATCCTCCGGCAGCTCCTCACTTTGATGGGAAATGGGAGGCGGCAGTCAAGTCGGTCAAATATCACCTTCGGCGAACCATCGGAGAGACTGTACTGACCTATGAAGAACTTACAACTCTTTTGGTCCAAATCGAGGCAGTTCTTAACTCACGCCCCCTGGAACCCTTATTAGACGACCCGGAAGATCTCAACGCACTCACACCAGGGCATTTCGTCATTGGTGAAGCACTTATAACCATCCCGGAGCCGTTTCTATCCTCGGTACCGTTATCACGACTTTCCCGTTGGCAATTCATTCAGCAAAAATTACAATATTTCTGGTCACGATGGTCGTCAGGGATCTTCAACGCCATCTCGCAATTTCCAAGTGGCATCACCCCTCACATCAAATCAAAGAAAATTCATTGGTACTGCTCACGGATGAACGGTTTCCACCATCAAAGTGGCCTCTTGGTCGAGTCATCTCTTTACATTCCGGATCGGACGGTCTCACTCGGGTGGTCACTATCAAGACAGCCAGTACTACTCTGGTTCGGCCCATCTCAAAACTCTCTGTGTTGCCAATTCCAACGGATCATCATTCGTAAGCGCTGCTGACGGGCGGAATGTTTGGAAAAATTTGGATCTACTCCACACTCAATTCATAGCCTCACGTCTATCTACACACATACACATACAAGCTCACCCTACTCGGCTCGACTCTACCTCTGCACCCGGGACGTGGCGCCGTCTCACGTTCTCTGTTGGGACGAAAATTTGGGACATCTCGCTCTCTCACCTTGTCCTATCTCGGCCATTCTAGTGCTCTCGTTCGGGACGACGACATTTTGTGTGACTCTCTCGCGTAAGTAAAAGGAAATTCGGATATCTTGCTTACTCAAACCACGCAATATCAGCTCTTCGGTATCATTCTCACAGTTGATAAATAATTCGTGAAGTTGTTTAATTGTGTTACTCATTTTGACCAAATAAATCGTAGTATTATACGTGTTCCTTACACAATCACGTGTTGCGCCTTTTCTCACCTGAAATCTCTGGTACCGGACGTCCAATCTCCAGACATTTACAGAACCTCTCGAAACACTATATTTTCCGGCAAAGAATCGCGTTTTCTCTTGGCCGCAATTTTTCGTTTAACTTCTTTGTTATGTCGTTCGGTGAAAACGCGAGGTGGACTCACGAGCACACCATCGGTACCAAAAGGATGCCATTGTGCAGGCTTGATACCACGTTTTGTCAAGATCCTGGTTCCATATATATGCATGCTGGATGTGAAGATGCTGCCTATACTGTTGGTAGGCTTTACATAGCAGTAGCTAGAAGGCGGTCTGGCACTCAGGAGTGTCGAGGGGGAAGCAAGGTGCGCGGGGATTTCGCGGGGGCAATGCCGTAAGAGGTGGGAGAGGGGATTGGGGGGCAGAGGGGCGGGGCCCCTTGAAATACTATCCCGTCATACACTAGAGAGAGAGCTTGTGGTGTGAGAGGGTGAGACATAATCGGTGGTGGGGGAAATTAGAGGACAGAGCCTTTGGGGTGAGAAAGAGATATAGCCGTCGCGATGATGGGGGAATCAGGGCGGCATTAACAGAAAGTTTCGCCCCGACCAAAGGAAAATTTTTCCAAGGCCGTTTCAAAAAAAAAATTTTGCCCTGGGATAAAAGGCTCTCTCTTTCTCTCTTATCGCTCTCTCTATCTACAGAGCGTATTACGGGACGATGGTGGGGGGAGCGTGGTGGTGGGGGAATTACTAGGCTGGTTCAACCGCCTGATTTCAATGTCGCCGCTGATGACGCGGAGGGGATTGACGGGCGTTTCGAAGGAAGCTCTCGACGCCGCATCTCTTCGATGCATCCTGGAAATGCGTCCGGTGACACCCCGGTGTCCAAGAACGTTGAACGGCTTTTTTCTATTTATATACAACCGCATTCGGCGTTTACGAAGTTACGACGATCGGGACGCGTCGTGCGTCCCGTCGATATCAGTTATTTTTACAGGTCCGAAGGAAACTGCATCCTGGAAACGCGTCCGGTTCGAGGTTAGGTTTATAAGTATTGAGCAGTGTTTTTTATTTATATAGGGGAACCCGGGGCATAACGGAAACGCTAACCCATGTAGCACAACAGCGCCTGAAAAGCGTTTTGAAAGCGCTACTGCAGGTGCAGGAATTCAGCGCTTTTTTAGCGCTTTAGAAGCATATTACCGCTTTAAAAGCGCTTTGAAAATCCACTATAAAAAGCGTTTATAAGCGCGTAAAACCAGCGCAGGAAAAATGCAGTTCTATAGCGTTCAAAC
>NJRP01002446.1:7747-19109 GCA_003063835.1 Aphaenogaster floridana
CCAATCAGGCCCGCAAACATGCAAGATTATTATTATGTTTCGTGTATTTGTTTATTATTTTTATACTCTAATAAACTTTTTACACACATTTATAAGTTATTGTATATAATTTTATTGCCTTATTTATAAACATTATTTGTAAATTTTTTATAAGTAAGGGTATATTCTATCCATGGTCATATATCTCATCCCTATATGGGATATATGGCATAAATGCAAGGGTTTCTAAAAGTTTTTTTATTAAATACAAAGAATAAATATTTTATATATTTCTAATTTTTTTATAGTAGTAGACAATATAAAGTTTTTATTAGTATAATTCATTTGCCTTAAACATAGTAAATAGTATTTGATAAAACAAGTTTTCCTTATGTGCGGCGTATATACCGCAGTTATAGAAGTTTGTGCTCGAAACATCTTCACGCTCCTGCTACGCGGCGTCCTAATCGGATTGACTGTTGTTCGAGGACGCTCTTCACCTATGGCCCGAAAAGTTCTTATCCACATCTCTTCCGTCGACATGCTGATTACTCTGCCACTCGTCAAATGCAATGTCATCGAGCCACATTGGTACGATAAGAATTAAGTCGCAAATGAATTGCCTAAAAAGTCAGCACACGGTGCTTGTTTTTTTGCTGGATTGCGTTCCAGTAAAAAAATTATTATAATTGCACCACTCAGCATGCAGGATTTCTAGTAATTTACTAGAACGCAAGCAATCTAGCAGGAAAACAAGCACCGTGTGCCGCTGACTTAATATATTTGCATAAACATACGATTATGATGACGCGACAATAATTTACCCAGATAATATTGCATGTCTAAAAGATGTCAAAAAGATATCTAAAAGATGTTTTATGCAACATGATGTTGCATAAAATGTTGCATGCGTGTCATCTAGATACCCAAAGCACTGTACAATCTTTAATAAAGATGAAATTACTTTGTTCGGAGATCTTTTTGATCTTTTAAATTGTATTTGTAATTGTTTTTACTCGTGAGATAAGAGACTTGTGCTCAAGAAGAGGGCTATAAAAAAATTTTATACATGCGATTAGTGTCCATAGTTGGTCTGCTTATTACCAGAGATAATACTTTAACCTATGTATTCAATGTCAGCATTATGGTCCTTGTAATTATAGGTTTGTTTTCTATTGCAGAACTGGCTGCACTAGTTCAATTAGTGCAATAAGTTAGAATGAAAGAAAATATATTTGTCTTATTCTAACTTATTGCACTAGTTCAGAAGTGCAGCGACAAAGAACAGACCATATGACTGAAAGTGTGAATTAAACGATTAAAAAAATCAGCGCTTACTTCAAGACATAACATGCAATTATTAATAACGTTGCGACACGCGTGAAGTAATTTTGTTTTCGATATAACTAAACGTAACCTTCGGACGTATTGTAAAAACTTTCTCATATCTGTTTGCGATAATTTGCATATTCTTTTATCTTTAATAACATTTTTTATATTTGTCGTGTCACGCAATAATCGCACATTGAAACAAAAACCATATATGTACTCACATCGTGCAGCCGTGAGACCAGTGAGATACATGTTTTTAATTTCTATATTTATTTTAATAAAACGGCGAGTCCCATAAGAGAGTCCGAAAAGAATTCACGTTTAAATGAAGAGAGCGCGAAAGCGTCCGCGAGATGACTGGACAGCTTCTTTCGAACAATCAAGAATGATTCGATAGAAGCAAGAATGGACATTTGTCTTCTCGAAAGTCTCGAAGTTTATTGTTTACTCTTATCCGCGATGTCAATTGGTTCTCTCGTTGCGCTAACTTCGTGAGTGACTGTCATCGCATATTTTGACAATTGTGTGTGTCGAAGGGTTAATAGCAAGTCTATGGTTAATAGTGATAGCAAAAATAAAAAATAAAAAGCTGAATAGCACGCGCGCAGCGCGCGTCTGTAATGTCTAGTGTACATAAATTGTGCCTCAAACGGAAATAAAGGACGAGAAGAGAGGACAAAGTATTTACATAACTTTGTCGGAACCGGTTTAGCAGGAAACTATTACAATTAAGTCTGATGAAGGTAATTGAGATAAAATCGCAAAAGTGAAGTTGTATATGTCCATTATATTCCATGATGCGATGGAAATAGAATTACACCTTTACGCATTGTCTCAGTCAAGAAGAAAAGCCTTCATCGCAGTTTACGTACATATCCCGAGACGAAACTTTTAGAGGTGTGCGAATCAAGTATTTGCAAGTCGAATCAAATCGAATCGAATCTTTGATAACATGTTCGAAATTGAATCGAATCGAATCTGAAATTTTCACGTCGAATCGAATCGAATCGAACCTCTTCGATTCGAATAAGAATCGAATTCGAATCAAAATTTCCCGGATTTACATAACAAATTAAATGAAGCAATCAAAATAGGCGATCAATTCGAAATCGAATCATCGATGATTCGAAATTCTCGAATTATTCGAATTCGAACCTTTTAGATTCGAAAACGAATCGAATCGAATCTACTGTGATTCGATTCGATTCGATTCGAATTCGAACTATTCGCACACCTCTAGAAACTTTACTCCTAATTTCAACCTCTTTCTTCTCACATCTACTGATTCTGGAGGATTTTGATAGATTCCATTTATATAAGAATTGTATTGTACTAAGATCCTATTTGTACCTCAAATAGGCAGTAAACGGACTGTTTCCCATTTGAGGTTTAAAAGAAGAGTTGTAAAACCTCATAAAACCCTTTAGATCCTATTAATTTTTACTACTTTTTAAATTGTAATGAAATCAAATCGTAATTTTTGGTTACAAAATTTGACACTTTATTGACGTCAAGAAAACGTCCTATTACCCAGTAGACAAAAAGATATTTTTTAGATTTCTAATCTTAATTGTATAATTATACTTTCAAAGTAAGATATCTCTTTAGGTACTTCTATCTTGGAATCCACTTTTCGGGATTCTCCTTCAAAGAATCATTATTCTATACATATACAACATGAGTGAATAATCTCATAATACTGCGTCTATCATTATATATTTAATTTTATCAAAAAAATACAATAAACCTATAATAATAAAAATAAAACTAAATGAAAATAACAATTTTAAGTTGACATTGAAATAAAATGAGAAAACGTTATGAACATTAAAGTAGGAGCATAATTACCTAATTTAAATAGAATTGTGATTCTAAATAGGAGCCAGGGGTTAAAGAGTTTCAAAATAGGGTGATGTGCTGTTTAAAGTATCAAAGTAGACGTTAAGTTGAACATTGAGGTCGAAAATAAGAGAAAAATTTCGACTCGGGTAGTATCTTAAGCATGAGTGTTATCGGTTGCCAAATGGTTGCTTTGTTCTATCGACTTGTAAAAGTCGGTTATAAAAGGACAGTTTACGACGCAGCAATTTTCCAAACGTCAGAAAAGCTGAAGAACTCGAATGAGATAAGTGTTTGATTTAGTTATCCAATCGTCGCGTAGGTATTTATCATTGCAGAATCGCGTAGGGAGGAGAGAAGAACAGCTATCAAAGATCAAGATACTGCGAACTGTGCAGTCTCATTCCACGAGCGAATCTTGGATCGAGGAGAGTCGCGGGCCGGGTTATTAAATTTTGTAATCTTTCCTGTTACAGGAATTGGGCATGCTACTTTACTATCTATATTATCGCATTTAAATGCATGATAATTTTTAATAAATGTCAAAGCTGCGATATTTAATCGAGTGTTAAAGGTGTTGATAAACAAACTGCAGTGTCACAGAAATATTGACGCTTTCATCGTGACGGACCGTAAGTACCGAAAGCTTGCATTTTCTAAGCATTAAAACGTCTATTTTGCCAAATTGAATAAACGACTGATAATTAGTGGGCTCGCTTAAACCAACTTTAGATGATTTATAATGTGTATCAGAATTCAAGAGAGAATTTTATTTATAAATTTATGTAGCATGAATACGAAAAACATGTGTAAAGCCATAATGACTCTAAAGAAGTTGAAACTAAATTTGTTTTTGTTAATAGATAATGATTTTTATATTGTATCAACTCAAAATTTGTTAAGATTTTTTTAAAATAATAAAGTAAATTACAGTGCTCGAAGCGTGATCTTAAACATACGCTAAAATTATATTTAAAATGCATTAAATAAAATTCATGCAAATATTATTTTACATAAAGAGAACAATGTTTCTTTGCCCTACTCGATAAAGCGCTAGATATTATAAGAAATAATTTCGTAACGCAAAATTAAACTGAAAATTATGGCAATATAAATGCTTGAAATCTCGTAATTAATTTTACTAAAATTGGTTATTTGATTCTATAAGTGTAATGTCTATTATTTGCATTGTGGTACATTTAATCATTAACCCTAGAAAGATAAGCATATACTTAAAAACTCAATGAAAATAGCATACGACTATACGATTTATGAAATTTAAATTGCATTTTTCTAATCATTGTTGTAAATATATTTTATATTTTATTAGTTACTTGTTTTGACAAGATAGAGATTTCTACAAATAAAATAAAATTCAATATTTTTTAAATATGTTTATTCTAAGAAATTAACATTTTTAAAAATATTATTGAACATCAACACACAAGAATCTTTGGCGGCACGTAAGCCTTAATCGAAGTAATTTATGGTTCTAGGGTTAAATTCCGAATCTAATAGGCGATATAAACGTAGATAAACATTGCATTAGGATAATGCAATCCTGCACCGGGATTCTCTAACTCGTTATGCCGTCGTAACGTGCTCATAACGACAGTTGCGCAGCTTTTCTACATGTAAAAAAGCTGCGCAACTGTCGTTATGAGCACGTAACGACGGCATAACGAGTTAGAGAATCCCGCTACTGTAGAACTATTCTGTAACTTTTAACAACAGTGACGTTATCGTTACCGGTTACTTTGTCATTGCGCACCTTTTTTACCATATATTATACCTGCGCAACGACAATGTAACAATAACGACACTGTCGTTAAAAGTTACAGAATAGGCCTACTGATAAAAATTTTTTATTGATTACTTTTGTCGATAACTATTCTGTTGACATAAAATTAATTCCCTGATATACGCATTGTCGATTTTATCATAACTTAAAGTATATCTTTGAGAAATATTTTCGAGCAGTAGGTATTGGGAATGCAGTAACGACGAAAACATTACTTTTGTCGATGTGATATCGGTGTAGTCTCACTTCAGTAAATTTAATAACGTATTAATTAACTTTGTAATTTAAAATATTTGATGTATTCGCAGATTACGAGAATGGATTTCATCTTTTTGGCACTGTGGACTCTTTGCATTGTTGTGATTTCCGCAATTCTGTGGATGGTGCATAGTTACTATGATATTCGACAGAAATTTAAACACGTTCCTAATACTCCCGGATATCCTTTCATTGGTGATATATTTGAATTAATGAATAAGTCGGATTATGGTAAAGAACTATATAAATAAGATTTTATCATTACTCTTTTATACAAATGCTACTCGTGTATTCATACATGGCTTAAAATAAAAAGTTCACTATTTAAATTTATATAATTATTAAATTGGTGTAATATTAATAAATTGTTAATATAATAATATAATATAATAACTAATATAATAACTAATATAATAACTAATCAATCTAATTGCTAGACCGCATGAATTGGTTCATAAAGTACATGGAGCAGAATTGTAAAGAAGGAATATTCGTACAATGGATTGGAACCATGCCTCTTATTAACGTGTTTAAACCAGAATATTTAGAGGTAAACAATAAAATTAGTTAACTAAGGTCCTGCGCACAATGGAGGAATATTAGATATTAGGAATAGGAATTAAAATTTTAGGTAATACTGAAGGAGAGCTCCATCCTCTCCGATTTTGCTGAAACTTAACAATATTGTGTATTTCGGTACGTAACACACGAATCTGCAAGTAAAAATCGTCGCTCTCAAGTAGAAAAACAGTTATGAAATGTTAAAAAATCACAGTTGTGAGGTTAAGAAACCCATCATACCGACGAAATGTAGCGATATGAGCATGCGCTCTAGTCACACGCTTTAGCGGGATGCAGGGGGAGGGGCGAAGCCATATCCCAACCGCTTCAATCGCGGCGATATTAAACTAAAATGCCCAGACGTTTTTTTATCGATACATGGATTTTGACAACGTCTGGGTATTTAGTTTAATCCCTCCGCGGTTCAAGCAGTTAGGATATGATTATTTTTTAATGAAATACAGGGGAGGGGCGGAGCCCCTCCCCCTGCACCACACTAAATATGACCTCTATATCACTCTATTTCGACGGTATGACAGATTTCTTAACCTCACAATCGTCACTTTTTAACACTTCATAACTTTTTTCCTACTTGAGAGCGACGATTTTTACTTGCAGATTCGTGTGTTACGTACCGAAATACACAATATTGTGAAGTTTCAGCAAAATCGAAGAGGACGGAGCTCTCCTTCAGTATTACCAAATTTTAGAATCAGTTTTCTCAATGAATATTGAACGTAACAATGGATATTAATAAGATATAAGACATAATTGTGTTATACGAAACACAACATAACTTATTATTTATCTATAGTGTTCATTCAGGAAACTGATTTTAAAACTCTAATTCCTATTCCTAATATCTAATATTCCACCATTGTGCGCAGGATCTAACAGATAATATATCGTTCATTATCTGCGATAATTAATGTATTATATAAGTAATGACTGTCGTTACTATCACGAAAAAATATCTTTTTATCTGGTATAGATGTCTTTTTATATAGCGGGTATAGTACATAGCAGAGGTGGCCAAACGGTCGATCATGGACACTCGGCAGTCGATCGCGTGGCAACGTGAAATTCACAATATAACAGTTGTAATTGCAATATAACCAAATAAATTTAATTATTGCTGTTTTATGGCCAATTGCAACACACAAACACACAAAATAAAATAAACATGCTTATTTTACATAAACCTAGATTGCTGCAACAATTGGAACAATAGATCGCGATGAGGTAAGGAAACTAAAAGTAGATCTTGGTGCTAACAAGTTGGGCCACCCCTGGTATATAGCATAGAACATTCTCGAGCAATTATAAAGTGTATTAATTTAATATAGAAGGAAAAGAAAGATCATATTACGTAGCGACATCTTTTTATCGTTGCTGTATCTAATGAGTAGTAATTAAGTTATGTAATTATTCGGTATAATCGGTATATTGTGAATGTACTTGTTTTATTAGTGAAGAGATGATGGAAAATGCTGAATGTTTTGCTATGTAAATTTGTTCTCAAAGAAATTTATATTCTTTTTTGAATCAAGATAGCTTATTTTTAGTAAATCCAATTTATTGTCACGCAAAAACTACTACTGCGGAATATGTATTCACTTGTTTTTTTATTGCAGTAAAATTACTTTTCGTAAATGGAATTGTGTTCTTAATAAATCTTTTTGGTGTTTGTAACTGACGAAATTTGTTGCAATAACATAAAGTACATTGTAATAGCGAGAAATACATTATATTTTTTCTCTGAATATTGTTGGATTATTGTATCTTTCTCATTTTGTAGCTTATTTTTCCTAGCACCGTAAATATCACGAAAGGAGAACCTTATGATATGATGAGACCTTGGTTGGGCAACGGACTTCTGACCTCTACTGGTAAATGCACAACAAAATCATCATATATTTAATAAACAGTAAAATAAAGGTTGTGTATGTTGATGCAAATATAATAAAATCAAGATCATAAAACGAGTAATATAATTAAAGTTAGATAGAATAATAACACTGATAGAACAATAAATTTGCTAGCAATTTTGTAGGCAAATTACTAACATTTTACTGACTAGGTTGTTTACGTCAATCTGTGTGTGCCAGAAAATTGTAGCTTTCGTGAAATTTATTGCCTTATTTATCTTGCTAATATTATCCAATACTGATATACAGGAGAAACAGAATATCTCTATCACTTCAAAAGTTAAAGCGATAACAAAACCATGTGTTTTTCATTATTATTTAACTGACTTTGTAGTAATACTTTCTTTATCTCTTGAGATATAATTATAACTCTTGTCTTATCTCTAGATATTTTTAGAACACAAATATATTGCATTTTAATGCTGCTTTAGGAAAACAATGGTTCCACGACAGAAAACTCATCGGGCCAACGTTCCATTTTAGTATATTAGACCAGTTTGCCGTGGTTCAGTCTGAAAAAGCAGAGATCCTAACAAAGTGTTTTGAAAGAGAAATAGAAAACAATCCAGGGAAAGCCGTTGATATTTTTCCTTTCGTTCTTAATGTTGCTCTCGATATTATCTGCGGTAATGTATTTATTTACTATATACACTACCGGTTAAAAGTATTTTACCACCAACGAGCTATTGCTCGTATCGAATATCCTTCCTGACAATCCTGACGTAATGCCACTATCATAGCACGTTCTTCATTAGTAATTTCACGTTTCTTCGTCATATTTTTAACTATAATACGCACTAAACAGAATTAGCTTGACATGTGGTATGTCTCGAAAACCGTGGGTTACTAATGAATATGGAGTATCAAATAATGATGCAGAACTAAAATAGTTGGTATGTAATGTTGCTGTTTACATACATACTTAGTGTGCAAAACTGAAGGTCACTAACGCCGTCAACAAATAGTGAACGATTTAAATATTTCACGTTTCTGTGATCAGTCTCTACATATTCAATATTTAAATGCATTTACCAGTAAAATCGAACATTACTACAATGTCTCTGTTATATAAAATAAAATACAAATAAAGGGAACTAATGTTTATGTAGATTTTAACATAAGATTACGTAGTATATAGGTGGTAAAATACTTTCGACCGGTAATGTGTATATATTATATAATTATATATTTTTCGACAAAACGTTTATTGACACAGTATATTTTATGCCGTAGCAAATTTAACAATCATTTTATAGAGAATAAGGAAGATATAAAAATACTAATTTAAATTTACTGACAATAATTTTGCTGAATCTGCAAATTATTTCATTAGTAGTAAACGTTCTTATTATGTCATCAAAGCATTAACGGTTTTGCTGTAATAACAAAATGTAAACTATTTTGCTTTATCAGCAAATTCGTGTTTTCATGAGCAAATTTATTCAATAAGATTTTTCTATCTTACAAACAAAAGATCTTATTGTAATATTGTTATACATTTTACGAGTAATAAGTATTGAGTTTAATTCTAGTATTATAAGCGACGTAACATAGCAAAATGGTTATTAACAATATCAATTTTTATCTTGCAGAAACGGCAATGGGTGTGAATATACATGCTCAAGAAGTCGCAACGAAATATACATCAACAATACAGCAGTTAGTATCCAAAAATCTTATATTGCTATTATTAATAAAACAGTCAATGATTTGTTATTTAATAATGTTAAGAATAATAATAAACTTTAATCATTAATTAGTTATGCAATTCACGTAAGTTAAACACTAATCGTGCATTTAGAACCTCCGTATCAATATTGAATCGATTATTACGACCGTGGTATTGGATTGACTGGATATACTATTCACTGCCTGCAGGAAAGGAGTTTAAATCAGCGGTTGATATATTGCATCGATTTACGGAAGGGGTATGCCATAGGAATGTTAATAATTATATTTAGAGGCTTAAAATAGACAAAGTTTTATGAAATTTCTCATATTATTATTTTGTTTTAAAATATTTAATTCCAGGTAATAAGTAAGAAAAAAGCTGAACGAGAATCGCAAAACGGATATACGGAACGCGAAAATGAAGACAATGAATTTGATATAGGTATGATTGTAAATTATAATTATACGTCATACATTATACATATTTTTTCTAACTTGTGAATATTTCTCACGTAATAAAATTTCTATTAGGTAAGCAGAAGAGGAAAGCGTTCCTAGATCTATTATTAGATCAGAACGCGAAAGACGACAACCCTTTAACCGATGATGAATTGAGAGCGCAAGTCGACACATTCATGTTTGAGGTGAGAAATGTTCGAAATTAAAATTAAAGTTTTCCAATTTTCTTAATATAAAATTTTTTCTTATTAGCGTTGGCTCGGTAATGTATCTACATAAGTACTTGTAAAATAATAATAGTAATCACACATAATAATGAAAATGATAATAGGGACACGATACAACTGCAGTTGCGATAACCTGGGCACTCTTTCTTTTGGGTAATAATCTTGAGCATCAAGAAAAAGTTCACGAAGAACTCGACGAGGTTTTTGGAGATTCAGAGACACCAGCCAGTGTAAAAGAGCTGTCGCAATTAAAGTATCTCGAGAGAATTATAAAAGAGACGCTCAGAATATTCCCGAGTGTACCTATAATCACGAGGGCATTAGTGGAAGATGTAAAAATGGGTAGGACATAACTTTATCTGCCTTAAGAAAAGAATGTTAAGAAATTTGTCAATATGTAAATTCATTTATAAAGTTTGCACCTACATATATGTAATAATGTAGTCAAAAACAAAAAGTATTATTGGAAGTATTTTTTTTGGTTTAATATTTAATGTTCTTATTATTTATTAAATAATAAAAAATAACAAGAAAATTATTTATTAAAAATTAAACAATGCAATTTATCTAAAACGGATAATTTAATATCATAGTCTCACATAAAAAAATTTAATTTTTATACCATATAAACTTTTATACCGAAAATAATCAATATATGTTTTATAGGCATATGCAGTTCTATAATCTATTTCTTTTATTTTAGATAATTGTGTAATTCCGAAAAATACCACGGTCGCGTTGGGAATTCTATTAGTACATCGAAACCCGGAGGTTTGGCCGGATCCATTAAAGTTCGATCCAGATCGTTTCCTTCCAGAAAATTCAAAGAATAGGAATCCGTATGCCTACGTTCCGTTCAGCGCTGGACCGAGAAACTGTATAGGCCAGAGATTCGCTCTACTTGAAGAGAAAATCGTGTTGACTGCTGTTCTTAGAAAGTGGAGGGTGAAAAGCGTGAAAACGCTCGACACAATTAAATATGGTGGCTCTCTCATTTTGCGACCAACCGAAAAAGTACTAGTACATTTCACACCGAAGAAATGAGCAATTCTCTAACAGATATGTTCTTTATATAATTTTTATAACTTTCATTTATTACGAAATACAAATATTTTTCTTATTACGTGGTATAGTTAATACGTATTAAATACATACATGGAAAATAAATTTTTCGCTACTATAGCTAATCATAATTTGCTAAACTTTGTTTGTTGTCGTGACTATAAATTTCTAAACTACAGCAAACCGTTTTGCACCGACAGCAATAAAATAGATATCACAGCTAAGATGTTAGCTGTATATATATA
>NJRP01002455.1:10458-20883 GCA_003063835.1 Aphaenogaster floridana
GACGTGACGTCGAGGAGCCGTATTTGGCTCAGCGCGGTATATTTACGCGTGATCACGCCGAAAGTGCGTGATCTTCCTAGCACTTGTGAATTACATTTATCGGGCGTATTGCGCCCTGCGGCTAGCTGGTGCCGGCTAGCATTGGCGATAACGTGCGGTTATCGCCGTTGGTCGCGACGGTGGTCGTTCGCGACCCTTCGCCCCGATCGCCGGGATCACTCGCAGATCGGCGATTTTGCGGGCCGGTTGTCTCGACGGCTGGTCGGTCGGGGGTACTCGCGGTGGTAATGAGTACCCCTGGGGGGGGTGCCTCGTTACAAATATGTAAATACACAGTCACCAAAAGCAGAGTAGCTCCAGTACCAGGAAAATGAAAAGCAGCACGAAAGACGCTTAGAAATTAAACAAAGTAATCACTTTCACAATCATCCACACAAACAAAGTAAGTTAAAAACACTATCAGCTAATCGGGAAAAGGAGATATACTCTGAGACACTAACAAACACTACTCACTACAAAAAAAAAGAGTTAAAAGTTAGTAACCGTCTTCATCCGATTCGGCGGGCGAATTGTCGCGGAACTCATAAACCTCCGACTCACTGAAGGACCTCTCCGGGGACAAATTGGCCTCGTGTCGGAAGACACGCACTCCGGGGGGAAGATCCTCGTCATCGGACAGGTCAACAAACTCGCCGATACCGAAATCCGCCGAAACAGACTGATCGGAGGGATCCACCTCCTCAACTCAAAAGAAAATCGTCCAGCAAATCCTCGAAGTCCCCGGAAAACCCCGACAGGTTGTCCGGGAAATCCAATAAGGGAGACCCATCGATAGGGTCATCAGAGGATTTTGAATCTTCGGCCGACGGTCCCAAATTATCCACCACCTCTATCTCCATCACACCCGGAAAATCCGGAACGAAACCTTCGCTCTCAACCTCGGAATCAAGAGGAAGCGACTCGCGACAATACATTATAACACGTTGACTGGACGACAAGCGACAGAAAACTAACAAGAACCAGGTCTAACGACGAGAACGATAAAACATTAGACCTGAGCGAAGCAAAGTAAGAGGTGATAAATATATATAATATTACAACTCTCACAACAGCAAAATATGAGAGCACACAACGGCTCGCATCGCAAGGAGCAAAAATCAAACCGTGCGAACTTCCAAGAGATTCCAAGAAGAATATTAACACGAGACCGTAAAATTACAGGATATGCGTATGGATGTACTCCGCCGAGGGACGGCAAGCTGACCCGCCATACGAAATAAAGAAGTTCACCAAAAATTCAGGGATGTATTACGAGAAGATCGGAAGAATGCATCCAATCAAAACATATTGGAAGATAGTGATAAAAACAGATATCACCCCATTAGAGATGCGGTTAAAACAGCTAACGAAAAGCGTAACACGCGCGGAGGCACTGTGCAATACACTACTGACGAGCGCACATACATGTAAGAATTTCCACATAATTATGGAAAAAGGACATGACAAAATACAGCAACTCATCAAACGATTAAAGACAGTATATAAGACGACAAACAACAAAAAAACGTGGACTAATAGACGGACTAGGAGCAGTTGCTAAGACGCTATTCGGAACTATGGACGCAACGGACGAAAAAGTCATAAACGAACAACTAGCGTTGATACACGATACGAACGCGGTAATGAAACACGCGATGAAGAATCAATTAACAATAATAAATTCCACGATTACGCACATAGGTAACCTAGAAAAGACGATAGAGCAAAACGAAAATACCCTGGTAAAAATAATAGAAAAAATTCAAAACCAAGGGTTAATACACAACCGACGACACGACCTAGACAAACATTTACACTAGTTAACGCGATGATAAGCGACTTAATGAGCAATACAGCGGATACTATAGATTACGTAACATACATAAAGGAAGGAAACCTACACCCTAGACTCGTACCGATAGAAAATATAATCAATAATCTTAGAAACGCCGCCGCAGGTCTACCGCAGGGATTCTATTTCCCGTTCAATTTACAGAACACAGAATGGTAGAGAAAATTTCGAAAATTAGTGCATATTACAAGGAAACAAGTATTTATTCAATATTAAGAATCCCATTAGCCGCACTGCCGGCATACGAGATACTACATGTAATACCCCTACCCGTTCACGACCGCGAGCAGACATTCGCGTCGATAGAAATAAATCAAGAATGGATAGGGATAGACACAGAGCAACACACATACATATCATTTAGGGAAAGGGACCTCCAGAAATGCGTAGAGATAAACTCCGAATACCTTTGCGAACAGGAGTACGCGATAAACATAATTGTAACAAATGCGATTTGCGAAACACACATGTATTTACATAATAGCGATACACAATGTAACACAAAGTACGAAACAGCGCAAGATATTATATGGATTCAAACAAAAAATTCTTGGTTATATTCCACGTCAAAAGAAATAGAAATAACTATCCAATGCAAAAATTATCCCGAGGTTAAAAGCATGAATGTTAATACAAGAAAAATAACACTAAGAAAACATTGCAAACTAATTACCGCAAATACGATAATTAAGTCAAAACAAATATTTCAATCAAAGTTCATAGAGACCTACTTGTCAGTGATTAACATCAAAATATCTCAGGATAATATACGAATTGAGAATAGGAAAATAAAATTAACAGGGATCAAAAACCCAAAAGAACTCGAAAATCTACAAATAAAAATCAATAAAGCAACAGAAGATTTGGAAAATAACCAGGAACCATTTTTCCAACAGAAACAATTCATCTATCCGATGACAACCAGCGGCGTTACAATCCTTGCAATAATAATAATAACAAGTTATCTCTTAATAAAAAGATTGAAAAAGAAAAGGAACGTAACAAAGCACGTTGCCGTAGAGAAGGATAATAGAATTGAAATACCCAAACCTACTCTTAGGCGTACAAATAGTACACGAATATAGAATAAGACAAATTGTAATAAATATTTATAATAAACAGTCGGTAATAGATTAGAGCGAAAACTTCGTACCTTCGTTTTCTTTTTTCAACGGGGGGAGGGTGTTATAGCCGGGACTACAACCTAACCGCCTAGCAACAACTCGGAATGCCAGATCGCGGAAAATTTTTCGAAAGACCTTGATACGCAAGTAGTCTTTCGGAAGATCAGCAAATGCAAAATCGGACACCGGAAATCGGCACCGCAAAATGACGGCTATCCGATACCACCGAAACTCGTAGGGCAAGAGCGAGAACGCGATCCTCGCGAAATTCGCGAATGCGCGAGATCAATGTCAGCGCGCATTCGATACGGTATTATCGTTGCGTGGACAAAAGAGAGTCTTATATAAACCGGCCGCGAGAGTCGAAGAGTCAGAGACAGATCACGTCCGTTAAGGTCTCGCTCATAACACGACTTACGTCCACGCTTATCGCGACGCGACACGTGAAGTAAACCATTGTAACATTTTATCAAGTGCTTTTAAGTTAAATATATTCTATTTAGTAACCAAAGTGTGTAATCATTCCAACGGAACCTCTACCTGTGACCTCCCGTGAGTTCTAACTCTTCAGGCTACACGGATCCCTTCAAAATATTACTTTGTTGCGGCCGAGGCACAACAAAATTGGTGGCAGCGGCGGGAGGGTGTTGTAGCTGGGACTACAACAATATATGACCAGATCTGCGCAGACATGAGAAGTCATATCTGAGCATATCTGACCAGATATAATTTGATCTGCCGAGATATAATTTGATCTATTAAAAATGCAAACACTAAAGTAAATTTCATGACTTGAGACACTGTTTTATATAAAAACTGCTCTGAAAATTCAAAAGAAATAAGATTAATTTCTACAATGCAACTTAAGTATTGTTTATAATTTTTTATTTCAAATGAAGAGCTGTGCTAAGCTAAAATTCATCGCAGATTTACTTTTGAAACATTAAAAATAGTTGTATTTACTGAGAACTAATGGAAGATGTATTTCTTCTGTTCTACGCTACATATTTATGAACAACACACATTTACAAAGTTTACTAAATTTTGAATACTTTTCGTTATAAAGCGTCATACTTCCTTAAATTTATTAATTAAAGTGTTAAATGAATATGAACAATTTTGGTAAGTATTTCTAAAAACTTACATTGCAAGTATAATGATTAACACTTTAGCACACAAAATTCAGCATATACCAATTTCTAAAGAATATGATGATCTCCATACTCGCACGCACGCGCTATTATTCGTATATACGAATACGTATATTTGTATATACAAAGATATAAACTTCCAGACCATTTTGGATACTGAACTCTGTATACCAATGTCCGGAAATACAAGTCTAATATACGGTATACACGCACGTGAAGGTCCTCAGTTTAGCATACAGAAGATCAATATGTGTTGTGACGTGACGCTTTTCATTTAGCGCTCGTCACAAGGGTCGTGAGGCCTGACCGCCGAGGAACTAGCGTCCTGCGTCCTCCCGGCTTAGGGAAAGAGCGCGAGCGATCCGAATACCGATCTTTTGTCGCGGTTACCTCGTTTTTGTGGCGTTATGTAAGTTTGCGCAGGGAAATTGAAGGCTCCCATTTTTTAGCTTGTGTAGAGAGGAGTCTCAGCCAACGAGTGGAGTAAGGCCGAGAAAAGGTGTCCCGGAGGGAAGACCATCCCCGAGGAGTACGGGTCGCAGGAGACAAATCGGAGCTTTTTCCGTTCCCGGCACATTTTCATTCTGTTCCGAATACTACCGCATTACCGTTCCAGTATCGAGTACCGGAGCGTCCGACTCCAGGACAGTGGAGGCAACACAGGGAGGCGCAACTCGCCACGGGTCACCGCGTGGGAGACCCCATCAGCGGCGCCAGAGGAAGAGTCCCGTACCAACGTACGGCGCTGGACCCGAGTACGGAGGTCGCCCGCTCTCGAGGAGGAGACCATAGGACGATACCTCCGATTTCGGGAAAAACCGGCGAGGGAGCTCCTGGATGGCCATGATCGTTGCCCGCTAATCGGAGTTCGCGGGGAGCCGAATCCGCGCGAGGAAGAACGAGCGCGAGGACGATCTCGCCGAAAACGGCGAATTTTGAAGCGGCCGAAGGACCAATAAGGAAGCGACACAGCCGCTAATTGAGAAGAGTTACCGAGGCTTTCGTGTCTCCTGCGAGATCATGACCCGGCACTTGTGCTGTGGTGCGTGAGTAACAGACGTGTGTGTCACCAAGACCCAAGGTGTGAGAGGATGCAGGACGAGGAGCCGAGCCAACCGCCACCAGGCTACTCCATCGAGTCGGTGAGTCGAGCATCACCTTCTGTAAAGCCGCCAATTTCCTCGCGTGGTTGCGCGGGCCGGCCGTTACCGTTTCCTTGTGTGTTCCGTTCCGCTGCTGCGGGACTTCAATTATTAAGAGTAAAATCGAGGGCCCGGCCGCCCCGCTCAAGCCGCGCCGCATTTGGTACCGATTCTGTCTCTCCCGCACACGTCAAAACCACAGCCTCGTCGCAATTCAGATTGTCTTTTGAGCCGCATGTTAATGATTGTAATTGCGAGTCGCGTACAATTTCGCGAGCAATTGCTACCGACAATTATCGCCTTCCGACGCGGACCGCTCACCGATCAATTATCGGTATCGATTTCCCGGGAGTAAGATCCTCGCGGGATATTGAAAATAAAGACGTCCCGTATTAAGATCGCGTGCCGCGATCCCGTTACTTGCGACCCACCCGGTATCGCGCGCCGAACTCACACCCGCGGCTAAGTTAACATTAGCGCGGAATTGTATATTCGCGATCTACCGGCGGAGATGCCGTTTCGAAATGTCGGGTTAAACTTGTGTTAATTGTTAATTTATTTAAGTGTTATTTATTTAAATATATTTGTCGTTGTCCTGAATCTCTGTGTACTGGCGTTACTGACTTTACCTCTCTCACCTCCTATACTCCACCGAGCCGTCACGAACCGCCCCCTCTGTCAATTCCGTGGCTGAGCCGCCGGAGCTCAGGGCCGTCGTAACTCGCGATTTCTCCAGATCCATCGATTTCCGCGGTGTTAAGATAGAGTATTTGCGTTCAGTTTTTGAATGGCACGACAGGATCGTGTCTGGCGCCCAACTTATGTGTTAGCGTTAACGAACAGTTAGTTACCGTTCCGAATACCGTACTGCCGCTTACCGAATTCGCGAGGGCGCGACGAAGTTGCACGCTCGTGAGTGCGGTCGCAGTGTATATACAAATCCTTTATATACCAACGAATGGGATCTTTGTATTCTTAAGAGGTATATTGGTCATGAATATACAGATACACAGGACGTGGATAGGATACACAAATTCAATATATGGATACAGAAACTCTCTATACGTATATACAAATTGTGTATACCTTGTGTATCCATTTCCGCTAGGGTTGTTACCACTCAAGAATCTACCACGGCCTCAACAGGTTATGGGCCCAGAGCTCTTGCTACTGTCGCTATATGCTAAAAGTGAATAATTATTCACAAATTGTGAAGAACTGAAGACATCGAGTACGTGTGGTTAAAAATGGCGTCAAGCAACACGGTTGAAAAATACGGAATTGTACAGTTTGACGGGAAAGACTATGACCACTGGAAATTCCAGAAGTTATCCTCGATCAACACGAAGTAAAAGAGTGTATTGAAAGAGAACGTACGGATCCTAATGATGCATTCGTAAAAAGAAACAGGAAATGTAAGTCCTTAATTATACAGTGCATTGCAAATTCTCATCTTCAATACGTGGAGGACAAATCAAATGCCTATCAAATGTTGCATGCGCTGGAAGCTGTATTTCAGCGTAAAGGGATTGCAAGTCAACTATATCTGCGAAAAAGACTACTTACAATAAAGCTTTCTAAAATTTGAAGAAATCGTATATTATATACACTGCCGGCCAAAAGTTTGGATATTCTAGCATTTATTTTATTCTAGCAGTTTTATCAAGAACCTATCACCTTAAAAAAGGTTTTTCTATTATTAATGAATCGATAAATTTATTTACAATAAATAATACTAAGATTAAGACCGACGAAATTGTCAAATATAAATGAGATTAGGCCAAATGTCGGTCAACCGCGGATCTTGATGCGTAATAATTTTTGTGAATTCTCTGTTCATGCGAACTGCGCGCCGCATATTCGTCGGTCTTGAAACACAATCCTTACATAAAGCCGGAATTATTTCACATGTTAAATTGACGAGCACTTTAATAGATATGATGCTAACAAGCATTTATAAAATCCCTCCTTTCCCGAAAAACTGTAAAAAAGTTAACGTGTAAGAAATTGTAAGACGACTCAACTGACAAGAGATAATACTTCTATTTGTCACTACGTATCAACCATACGGATTGTGGTCATCTACGAATAACAAATTTTAATATTAATAATGCTAAAGCATCTATATGATTTCCCCCTCCCCCCAACACATCATGAAAACTGTTAAAGAATTTGTTGCAAAAAATATTACCTCAGCCAGGATTTGAACCTGGACCTCCCTACACTCCGGGCGGGCGTCGTGCCAGTTCGACTACCGAGGCATGTGATAATATTTATCGCGACAAACGATGATGTTAAGAAGACATATTCATTTCGTGTACCATCATCTTTAGGTCGAGGTGTATAATAGCCAGAAAATTTAATTTTTTAAACCGCCAGTAAAGAAATTATTGCGAAAAATAACACCTCAACCAGGATTCGAAGCTGGATCTCCCATCAATCCGTGCGGGCGTCCTACCAATTCGACCATCGAGGCATATGGTGATATTCTTTGCAATAACAAATATATATGTTAGATAAACGTCAAGTTTCAGGCGACGTATTTTAAATAATACTAAGATTAGGTTTGGTTAGGTTAGGTTAGGACTGACTAAGATTAAGACTGACGAAATTATCAAATATAAATGAGAATAGGCTAAATGTCGGTCAACCATGGATCTTGATGCGTAATAATTTTTGTGAATTCTCTGTTCCAAATGTCGGTCAATGAATATGCGAATATGCGGCGCGCAGTTTGCATGAACAGAGAATTCACAAAAATTATTACTCACCAAGATACGCGGTTGACCGACATTTGGCCTATTCTTATTTATCATTTACAATATCTATTGAAATTTTTGAAATATTGAAAAAAAGCCGATGGTACGCTTAATGCAGCATACGACGTCCATTGGACGTCCAAATTTGATTTTTATTAAGTACAAACATCCATGGACTTGAAACGCTCCCTCACGCGGTTCGATTTATCGTCGCTGATCGACGTAGTCGAATCGCGCGAGCGCGCTGCGGATGTTCCGTACTATGGGCGGATACACTCGTCGGATTGTCCGGGTACGGCGGAGAAAAGAGAGACATTGGGATATGATAAATATAAATATATTTGTGATAATTAGAATGCCCATGGATATTTACAATGTTGATTTAATCGCAGTGATTTGAACGCGCGGAATACGTCGGTGCCGGCGTTTTCGCGTGAATATTTTTCCCTGACCTAGTTTTGCTTATGAACAAGTGTGTAATCTATTTATAATTTGGCCCGTTCTTGGCCTTCGCGTAATTTCGCTATGCTCGCGGATCAGTTTACAATTGAGCGCGCTCCGAGATGCGGGGCGGCTGGCCTTCACGGGGGCCGGGCGGCTAGCGCGACGCTTCTACGGCTCGCGGGCGGTTCGCGGCGTGGGGCCTACGGTATTGTTTGCGACGCCGCGCGATTCCGAGAATCGCGAGTCGGTTTCGTGGAATCACGACCCTCGTTCGCCAAAATGCCTTCGCGGTATTTCCCGGCTTCACAAATCGCGGGTCGCGCACGTGGGCCCGGATTTCGGTACGGTCGACAATATACAGCGCGACGCGATCGGTTGCTCCCGATCCCGTGATGCCCGGTAGCTGAATTCCTCCGGTGTCACCCGGCTTTTCGCAGGTAGCTCCCTGCGATTAGAGCTCAGTCGGAAAACGACGGTAAGGAACTTAGCAATTTGATGGAGATTTGGAAGTATCACCAGTATTGTGCGGCTATCACAGGTAGCTCCCTGTGATCGACATTTGTAGAAACGGTGGATCGAAGAATAGTGAATGAAACTAAGTCGGAAATCGGTGATAACGGAAACTAGGAACGGACGAATATTTTTAAGTATCACCGGTCTTGTGCGGCTATCACAGGTAGCGCTCTGTGAATGACACTTTAGAAAATCTGGGACGGACAGAACGTAAAGTGCGACGGATATTTCTAAGTATCACCGGGCGGGCCTGGCTATCACAGGTAGCGCCCTGTGATTGATACTTAGAAAATTCGGAGCGGTAGGAAACTTAAGCCGATATTCATAGTCAGTTCTTATTTTAAGACCGCCTTAAGTAACGTCTTAAGACGCTAATACGGTTCTATGATTGATTTAAGACATCTTAAGATTGTACTTAAGACGATCTTAAATATAAGAACCGACTATTAATACCGGCCTTAGTTTCTCCGGTAGCTCCCGGCTCATAGGTAGCGCCCTGTGAATGAAACTAAGTCGGAAATCAGCTAAGAACCTAGCCTCTCCGGTAGCGCCCGGATATCGTAGATAGCTCCCTACGATTGAGACTAACAATAAGTGCTCGTGATTTCCGACTAAGTGATCGGAAATTTGGATAAGTGTCGCCGGTAGCTCCCGGTTATCTCAGGTAGCGCCCTGAGATTGAAACTTAGCCGAATTTTCGGTAGGATTCGCTAGGAATGGCTCACTCTGCACAGGAACGGTCTAGCTACAGGCTCGCCGAGGAATCGATGGCAGGTCGTCGGGGATTGCCTCTTTATACCGGAGTCGGCCCGAATTCGGGTCAAGTCGGTATGGTTCGGCCGACCCCGGTTTCAAAGGGTCCCCTCCGACCCTTTGAGTTACGGTGGTAACTCTCGGCGGCTCGGAACGGCGTGACGCGTTCGGCGTCGTCAATTCGGCGGCGCGGCGACGGCGCGTTCGTGACGTTGCGTCGTGACATCGCAACGTCACGGTGGGAAGCCACGCTTGGCTCGGCATGTTCATGCGGTGAACATGCCGAGCGCGCGTGCTAGCTGATGTACAATTATTGCGGGCGCGTTGCGCCCCGCGGCAAGCGGTAGACGGCTAGCGTTTCGCGTGGTGATACCTGGTAAGTAGGGAAATAGGGCCGGTTCTAACGCAGGAGCTCCGAGGGGGGTAGAGGGGAAGGGGGGTCCCGCGGCACAGGGTACTCCATGCCCGATGGGAGCGGGGTCCGCGGGGCAAGGGAAGGGGGAAATGCGTCACTAGACGCGGGTCCGCGGGAGGGGGCCGCCGCCGCCGCCGCGTTCTCTCTCTCTCCCATTGCGGGCCCCAATGCACAGATTTTCTCTCTCTCACACACATGTGCGCTCTCACTCACATGCACACAGTATCTCTCTC
>NJRP01002470.1:0-10380 GCA_003063835.1 Aphaenogaster floridana
CGCCGTGGGCACAGAACTCACTGCCGCCGTGGGCACGAAACTCACCGCCGCCGTGGGCCAAAGTTTTGGAATCGTTTAGGATTTCTCAACAGTCACTCTTCTTCTTAAATACCCATCTAGAGTCTATGATATTGGGTCTTTTTCCATCCTTTCCATAAATGGGTCTGTCAACTAGTGTCCACACCTCATTTTTGTTTATTGAATCGAGTTCTTCCTGAATTGCCTTTGACCACTCATTTCTCTCGCTCGTCTTCATGGCTTCTACATAGGTTTGCGGATCACTATTCAGTTTTGCAAAGAGGCAGTGTAATAGTTCATCTTCAGCCTGGTTTTTTTGTTTGACCAAATTCTTCTTCAATTAACGGTACTGTAAAATTTTCCATGTCTACTGTTGTGTAAGCAAATTGAGCAAAACTTGTGTCTTTTAACTTTCTACTTCTGGTGTAATAAGGTTCTTGTGTCATAGTTGATTGATTTTTATTTTCCTTCCTTTGTATGACCATTTCTTTTTCTCCCTCCGTTCCTAATGATCTTTTACATGGTCGTCCTCTTTTTCTCTTTTGTTCTCCCTCCGTTTTTGAATCTTCTTCTTTGTTCCTTTCATTATCCTTCTCGTTCGTTTTCATTTCATCCTTTCCGAACTCTGAGAACCAGTTTTCCAAGTTAATTTTCTCTTGTGGTATTGGCCAGTACTGAACCGAGTCTTTCTTGTATTTATCCCCATAAACCAGTTTTTCATTAAAACGTACATTTCTTGATTCAAAGAATTTTCCTGTTTCGGGATTTAGGAACAGATATCCACTCGGCATGTACCCGACCAAAACACCACGGATTGCTCGAGGTGAAAATTTCGTCTCTGGTTTTCTGGTAATCGACCAATATGCTACGCATCCGAATCTTTTTATTTGATTAATGTCATAATGAAAACCTGGTGCAAATTTTGCTAGTGGGTTTTCATAATTAATTGAGCTGTGGGGCGTACGATTGTATACATATATACTTGCTCCGAGAGCCAAGTCCCACACGTTTAAAGGTAATTTTGAATCAAGCATGTAAGCTCGTATTTTCTTTTGTATTGTTTGGTTGAATTGTTCGGAAACACCATTGTGTTGGGGTGTATCAGGGCAAGCGGTCTGGTATTCAATACCTTCCTTTTTTAAAACTTCGTTAGTATAGCCTCCCATGTACTCCGTGCCTTGATCACTTCGAAGATAACAGACTTTCTCATTTTTGCCCAATAGATTACGAGTGCTTTTCAAAAATCTTTCCAAACAATGACCAGTTTGATCTTTGGTTTTCATGGGATAAGCAAGAGCTAAGCGTGAATAGTCGTCAACAAAAACTGAAATGTACTGATATCCGGCAGGATGTGTACGCGGAGATATTTTACCCATTACGTCTGAATGTATAATTTGCAAAGGTCTTATTGCGCGTTTTCTTTCTGTCTGGAATGGTAATCTTTGCAATTTCGAAAGTGCACAGATTTCACAATCTAAAATACTTTTATCAAATACAACGTTCTGTAAATCTTTATTGTTTTTCCATAATTTTTGCAATTTTCTCAAGTAGCTCAGAGAAGAATGGCCCATCCTAACATGCCAAAGCATAGCCTTATTTGTTTTGACGAAATCACTGTATGTTTTTGTGAACGGCGAGTCTGTATTAAGTAATTCGATTGTTGGTAGTTCGTCTATGTTTGTAATTTTTCTGTCTGTGATAGTAGTGTCAAAATTTGAAGGCAAAAAATTGTCCTTTCCATTATTTGGTTCTGAAACGTCTGTTTGTTTTAAAGCATTTACTGTCGCCGAGCTGTCGTTAGTTTGTGTCACAGGCTCTGCAGTTTCAGTAGTTTTATTATCTTTATTATGTGTAGGTATACTCTGAGCTTTGTTATTCAAATTCTTTGCACAATTTTCTTTGTCTTCTATCAAACATGTATCATAAGCGTATCCAATCTTTGATTTTGATCTTTTGTTAATTTCGAACTCAATAAGCCAGTATGGACTGTCATATGTACCGGAAATGAAAGTTTTATTAGAATCCGGATCAAAGATGTTAATGCTTCTATTGTCTAATGAAATTTTCCAACCAGCTTCAACAAAGTGTCGTAAAGAAAGCAGATTTGCGGATAACGACTTTGAGCAGATTACATTGCTCAACACACATGGTATTCTTTTATTTGAATTGGTAAACAGATGAACTGTTCCTTTACCTTCTGCAATCAAGTCTGCATTACTATCTTTATTCGCGCATTTAATAATATCTACTCCTGCTTTATTTAAGGATTCAAAAATTTCTTCAGTATTAACAAGATGTTCTGTGGCTCCAGAGTCTGCCACAAATGACATTAACTGTTTGTCGTTACTATTACGAGTATTGCAAATTTTTGAAGTATCTGTCCTTTGTCTGTTGTCTTCTGTCAGGTTTACGAAATTTGTACCGCAAAAGTCCAACTGTTTCTTACCTGCTCCTTTTTTATCTTTGCCTAGTTGACTGTTGTTTTCCGATTGACTTTCTCCGTTTAAACGATTTGCTGAGCCGACATCAAAGGATTGATAATTGTTTAAGTTCTCACCTTGACTGATGTTACCTGAACCTTGTTGAGTATTTGTTAAATTGGCCTGGGGATTGGAGTTTGCTGATGACTTGTATGCTCCCCTCTGTCTCTGGTAACCTCCTCTAAGGTAACCACCTCTTCTGGTGTATCGGTTATTTTGGTAACCCTGATTTTCTTGACCTTGATTGTTCTGTTTATTCGTATAGTGACGTTTCCCTTCATTAAAACGTTTACCACCTTGCGCCTTGAATGTTCTTTTGTTGTTTGAACGTCCATCATATCGCTCGGATCTGTCACTTTGTCTTCCTCGACTTCCGCCACGTCTTAGTCTATTTCTTTGTCCCAATGAGCGTTTAGGGCACTCAGCAGCCTTGTGTGTGGTAAATTTATTGCATTCATAGCATTTTCGCAACCCCTGACCCATTCTCGGGCAATCACTTCTCATATGGCCAAGGTCATCACATTCAAAGCAACGAACTTCATTCCTGGATTTTGCGTAAGCCACTGACGCGATTGTGTTAGGTTTCAAACTTGGATGGTCTTTTGCTGTCTGTCCGCGATTAGCTTCGGCTTGTATAACAAATCTTTTCAGTGCATCATAAGTGAGACTTCTTCCGGTTTGACTTCGTGTCATGAACTCTATTGATTGTACTTCGGGTTTCGAGTTCACAATGGCTGCGTAAAATGCGTCACGTTTCTCTTGTTCGGTTAGGGGAACTGTGTCATGAAGATTCTCGTAGTTACGGATAATTTCTTCAAATTTGTCCCAGAACTGTAGGGCGGTCTCTTTGTTACGATCGTATTTGATAGAGTAAAGCTGCTGTCGAATACTGTGGCTAGTTACATTTACTTCGCATCGTTTAAAATCCTTCAATTTTTCCAGCATCTCTGCGGGATCTTGAATGTGTAAAACTTTAGAGAGGTATATTTGCTCTATTCGGTTAATTAAAATATCTCTGACTTTGAATGCCTGTTTATCCTTTAATTGCTCGTTTAAATTTCGTGGTGATTTTTGGGACTTATCAATTACGTATAGTAAATCGTTAGTTCGTAATTCGGAAGAAAAGAATTCGTAGAAGTGTTCAAATTTAATTTGCGGGCTTAATTTGTAATCGCGTTTAGTACCGCTATCCTTGGTTAAAAGCTCGATTTTTATTGTCTCTCTAATTTTGTCTGCGAGGCCTTCGTTAGAATTGGTTTCGGGAATTAAATTGTCGCGAACTCTGTCCGAAACACAATTATGAACTGATAAGGTTTGAGAATTTGTAGAATTACTCAAAATGCGAGCACGGGGAGACAACACTTCAACGGATGTAATTTTGGGTTTCTTTGCTATTATCTGATTCTCAATGTCCCTTTGCTTTTGATATTTCTGAATTTCTAAATCTTCCCGCACCCTTTGATGCATGTTCATTGTTTTCTCTATCAAACTCTGTAGTGCTGTGTACTTTTCGTTCAAATCGTCATAACTGGGAGTAGCAGGTTGTCCCTCGTTCGTCTTTTCCACTTCGTTTCTGGGATCTATGTTTTCTGTAATAGTTATAAACAAATTTATTTACTGTCGTTTAGTTCACAGTCGTGGTTACAGTCGTCACACATCTTTTACAGTCGTTAAGCATCTCTTACAGTCGGTAAACATCTTTTCTGATGGGACCTGATTCAACTGCTGTTTTTTTTTTTTTTTTTTTTTATTTACCTTTATCCCGCTTTCGTTTAACAGGTTTATCAGTTCCAGAAGGAGGAGCTTGAACCGTGTTATCAACAGTCTTTTCCGTGGTCTGGTCCGAGTTATCATTCGTTATACAGTCGTTGCAATTGATCCTTCGGATCTCTTTCACCTTTATTGGCTCCTTGTCCCTAGGCTCAACCAAATCTTTGGAATTACTTTCGCCTGAACCGCCGCCTAAATCCTGGTTTTGTTCAAGATTCGTTAACTCTGTCTTTAAGGCATCCCATTTATCCTTCAATTTTCCTTTACCTGAGAGCAACAGAGTCAAATGAAAATAAACTGTCATAAGTTATAAACTGTCTTATTTGTAACGAACTTGAATTTATTTGCTTCTCGATTGTCTTCGTCGAACACAAACTCTAACAATCGGAAACGGATTGCTCGTCCACAAACGTTACTTTCGTTCATTTCAGAAACAATCCTAGTTACTTTAGCCTTTCCACGATGAACACAACCGCGTACAGGCCAAGCAACCCAGGAATTTTTTTTTTTTTTTTTTATGTTTAAAATTAGATCCCTCGTTAACTCACATAAGGATTCAATAAAGTCGGCGAATCACATTGATAGTATGAAAATCTCTTACTTTCTCTGTGTATATTACTTACTCAAAACAAACTTTTCACCAGTCGTAAAATGTACAGAAAAAGAATGCTCATCGATCATTGCCGTGACCTGTATGTCCTCTTCTTCAATAAACAATGCTTGTTTGCATTTATCTAAAATCTCCTTTAAAATCGACATTTCGGCCGATTAGTTGCGCTTTTACTGTCGTTAAGATGGTCGTCAAACAGTCGTATACGTGTGTGATATCACTCGCCAGCGTCACGATCGATCAACGAGACGATAAATCTAATTTCTGTAAAAGTTGTTATGGCACAAAAGAATTAAGAAAAATTCCTTTCAATTTCTTTCAATGTTGCATGCAAATGGCAGACACAATTCCAATGAAAGGGCGGAGAGAACGAGAAGAGAGAAAGAAAATTTCGCGAGCGGTTTTCTCAGCACTGTCGCTATAACCTCATCGATTTCAATCGAAACATGCATACACATCGCGATCTTAATACTCGACAATGCCCGACAGTTTCCGATTTTCCGGAGGAGGAGTGAAAGAAAAGACAATTTATATAACCATCTCTAGTCCCTGCCAATTGTCCGTCCGTTGTGATGTTGCGTCACTCTTTTTCCTCGATGTTTCTTGTTCCGTGTTCTTCCTTGTCTTTTCTTCACGTAAAGGCTTTAATTGCGCAGTGGAAGCGTATCGGGCCCATAACCTTTTAACAAGTTTGGGTATTGTTGGAAGCAAAGAAACGAGGCGTCGGCTTGGTTTAGAAAAAGGCAGTCTTTATTGTCTGACACCCACGATCGCCATCTTTATACAGAGAGAGTCACAGCGTGAGACCAGAGATAACAAAAAGAGTATAGAGAGTATAGAGAGGGGTCAACCGAGTTTCAACGAGTTACTAGGCGGAGGGAGCGCCACTGGCGCCGATATTCAAACTCAACAATTCTAAACCTATTTCCATCAAAATCTCGAAACATTTTTTTTCCACGATCACAAAGCTTCCTCTATGAAAAAGCAAAAAATACTAAAATATCTATCTATTACTAAAATATCTTTAGTAATAGAATTCAAAATATGTTAGAACAGATATGTAACAAAATTGTAATAAAAATAAATACCTATTACTTTTTCACTCAGATTGAACACAATGTTTAAAACTTAAATTAAATAAAAATAATAACATTGCACATCAGCATCGATCATAAGCGTACAATCTAGATATGTATGCACTTTAAGGCTATTTTTTCCAACGTTGGTTAATGTTAATCGTTTAGCTTTCTATGATCGGATTTAAAAAATTGTTATTTTTCTGTGCCACTAGCTATCAATATCTAATGAATGCAGAGTTTTTGCTGTTGCATTGGCTACCGCTAACAAGCAATAAAAAAAATATTCGAAATCCGACCACTAATAACTCCGATAAGTTTTTACACCTGAAAAAAAGAAAAATAATTATGAGATAAAATGTAATTTTTTTTAGCAACAGTCTGAGACCGTATTTGGAAACTTTTTAAAAGTAAAGTGAATTTATTCAACTAAAAATGAAATATAGTATTTCATAAAGCATCAATAATGTAATTAAAAAAATATATGACAATGTACCTAAGTTATTTTTTGTTTGCAATGTTAATAAAGCAATCTGTCATCTTTTCGAATAATTTTAAGGCATTATCTTGTCTTTCCATCAGTTCTCTATGTCTCTGATTTTTTAATTCTTTTCTTCGTTGCAAAGTTTGCTCAAAATTATCAAATTTGTTTTCTATTTGAGTCTTTTATCTCTTTAGGGATTTGATGGGTAGATCATCTTTTTTCCCTTTTCTCTTTAGGGCTTTCATGGATAGATCATCTTTTACAATGTTACTGTTATCTGTTGAATCAGACTCTTCATTTGATTCGACAATTTCCTTAATATCATCTAAATTGTGTTCACCTTTAGAAGAAGAGGCCACGCTCACAGACACTATGTTTGCGTCGTCTTTAAATATTTTGTCCATTTCATCAAAGTATTCAAATTTTATATTTCCGGCACCACTTGCTTTTGTGCTCATATTATCTTTTTTCTCAACATATTTTTGTTTTAGATATTTAAATTTATTTTTGCACTGCTCAGTGGTGTGGCTTTTTAAGTTTGCACTTATCATGGACCATACTTTATCGTTTTTGATAGTAGTGCTTTTGAACAAATGATTATGAGTTTTGTAAAGCAACAAAAGTTGTAAGATTTCGTTTTTGGTCCAAGGGTTGCGGTTTTCTTTGTCAGACATTGACGATGCTGAACATGAATTATACATTGAATTTTGATGCGGATGTTTCCAATGCGTCCTCTGTATCTCTTAAACAATTAAAAGCTTCAACAGCTACGGAATAATCCACAAACATCACTGATTGCTCTGTAATTGAAAACTACTAAATAAAAAAGTATAACCTACAATACAAAACATACCTTTTTTATTTTGAAGTAATACATTTCCTTTATCATCTTGTATCAAAGTATTATCAACGGTTAGAACTAATTCATAATCCGAACAATTAATTAAGGCCATTATATTAATGTATCATTTTGTGTCGCAATAGAAAATTCGGCCACTCGCACCGTATGAACCATATCACTCCACTCGTTCAGAATAAAAACGTCCAAGCGTGTGACGTCACATTACCCAGGGACACTCTCGTCTGGGTGAAAAATTTTCATTTGGAACGCACCCCAGTTCAGAAGTGGGATGTCCTAGTTTCTCACGGATTTTCGTTTAGCCTCGGTCTCGCCATTTTTAATAAAAGTGTCGCGTGTGCCGGCTTGTGAATTATACACGCAGTTTTATAGTCAAAAAGTTTGTCGTCGCTGTCGTGGTCAATTTCACTTTTGCCGTCGGTCAGTCTCCAGTCAGCGCTAAGAGATTTTTTTTTCTTCCAAAATATCTCTTGCCGCGTCGCGACCAGATACGCATTACACGTTTTATTTAAGCGTCAGGCCTCTCGTTGGTCTTCGCCGCATATTCGCCTTCACGTGTTCCTGGATAGCCAGAAAAAATTGCTACGGTACGGGCCCAGCGAAAAAGAGAAAAACCATATTAAGTGCGAAGTGCATCGTTTTACAAGGCATGTGGTGACCACGTGGTGATCACGTGCACAAGGTCCGCCATTATTCCCGATCTCTTAAGAGAGAGAATTGGCAACCATCTTGTCTTTCCGGACGACGCCTGGCGACAAAGAACGAAAGTCGTCACCCGGCGGGTAGACTCATAATCAGACAGGGCCGCCTTAAGGAAAGTACCTTATCCGCGGTCGTGCGTTCGTAAAATATACAGTGTCGCGCTCGTCGATCTAAAGTGCGGTCTATAACATTGAACAAAGACGGAACGACATAACTCTATGTTATGAAGAACCGGATTGCGTTTCGATATTACACGCGGGTTGACAGATTGTAAATATTGTGAATGTTTTCGTCGGCGAATTAACCTTCTTAGACATTTTGAGCGCGGACACATAAACCCTTTTTGCGGCGCGAAGTGCACCGCAGTACTGAGATTGTTTTCGTGAGTACGCGTGAACCTAAATATCGTCATGGATCGTCAGCAGCTAGAGGAACTGACGCTCGAGCAACTACAGGGCGAGGCGATACATTACGGTATCAAGCCGACCCTGAACAGGAACGCTTGTTTAGATGCTATCATGTTGCGAATTGAGAGGGGTCCCCCCGTAATAGACCTAATGGGAACCTCAACAGGTCAGCTGCCGCAACAGACATCAGAGACAGGTTGTTCTCAAATGACAGCTACTACTCAGGTAAACGCATCGTCTTCGACAGAGACAGCACCAACCACGACAGAATGCTCACTTAAGCAAATATTGCTGGAGCAAGGAAGACAGCATCAACAAATATTGCTGGAGCAAGAGAGACAGCATCAAATAATGATACAGCAAATGTTCGCTGCCATGAATCTCAATAATCAATCCAGTTCCATTCCAGTCGCTGCACCAACGGTTCAGTCACCTGTTTTTGACTCATCGCAACGGAATCAAAGGCAGTCACCTGTGTTTGACACAGCGCAACAGGATCAAAGGCCTTCGCTTTCATCTGCGTCAACAGGACAAGCAGTTAAATTACTCTCAACACATCTTCCAGACTTCTCTGGAACTGAGGACGAAGATGTCGAGTCATGGGTCTACACCGTTGAGCGAGTTGCTAGGATACATGGAGTTACAAATGATACTGCTCCTGGCCGCGACTGGCAAGCTGAAGAAAACTGCACGCAAGTGGCTTGATTTAAATATAACTAATTTAATCGAGTCCTGGCTTTATTTTAGAGAAGCTGCAATAAAACGATTCAGGAGACCTGTCCTGTTCCACGTCACTATGCAGAGAGTGGAGTCTCGCAGATGGAATTACATGAAAGAGTCCTTTCATGATTACGCAATGGACAAGCTCGTCCTCATGAAGAAGCTGAATCTGCCGGAGAGGGACTCAATCCACTTACTTATTAACGGCATTGGAAGCAGGTCAACAAGAGAGACGGCAGCAGCTCTAAAAGTCTATACTATTGAGGATTTCTTAGAGAAGATGCATCGCATCACTACAGCTTCAGGAGAAGCATTAAAAAAATCTCCTACCTTTATGAGGAAAAATTTCGTGGCTAAGGCAGCCACCGCACCAAACACCAGGGACACGAACCAGGCAAAGGAGACCTTTTGCGTATATTGCCACACCAAAGGTCACACTCGTGACGATTGCTACAAGCTCCGGAAGAAGGACAAGTCCACCACGGGTCAGCTGAAAGCCAAGGCGGCATCCGCGGTAGCCGCAGTGGAGCGGCAGGAGGAAGCAACACCTTCTACTTCGTCATCCGTCGTCGCAGTGGTCGCTGAGTCTACAAGTCGTAAGATTGAGATAGATGATGCAAAATTAAAAGTTGTATTCGCGAATGGAAATGCATGTAGTATGTGGACACTCTTAGACACCGGTAGTTCGATCTCTCTCATCCGCCCGTCCGCGTTCGAGAAGATTTTTGGCACGAATCCTATACTTACTGAGGATTCATATTTGCCGAGTGGTTTTCAAAGCTCTCGTGACTCACCTTCCGTTTTTCGATTTAAAACTATAAATAATGCACCCATCAAAATCGCAGGTCGAATTTCAACGACGATAGTACTACAAGCCCTTCCGAATTTAATTGCAAACATTGATTTTCACGTCCTTGAAAGCAACTTGTTGTGCCTCCGGCCGCAACAAAGTAATATTTTGAAGAAATCCGTGTAGCCTGAAGAGTTAGAACTCACGGAAGGTCACAGGTAGAGGTTCTCTTGAAATGATTACACACTTTGGTTACAAAATAGAATATATTTAACTTAAAAGCACTTGATAAAATGTTACAGTGATTTATTTCACGTGTCGCGTCGCGATATGCGTGGACGTAATTAAGCCGTGTTACGAGCGAGACTTTAACGGACGTGATCTGAGTCTCTCTCTCTGAGTCTGCCTCTTCGACTCTCGCGGCCGGTTTATATAGGGCTCTCTTTTGTCCACGCAGCGATATT